>MU172926.1:15606-49272 GCA_016695475.1 Suillus decipiens | reverse complement strand
GGTGTAGGGCTCAAATGGAAGCCCTGAAGCCATGATACAATGTGGTACTAGCATGTCCTTGAGGCATTTGTTTGTTCTCACACAATATTATAGATAGTGAAAAATGTCAAAACATGCAGACAGTTTTTTGAGCCACTGTATCATGAGGGGCGCTAATGACGAGCGCTATGATAATGTGTACTGATAACGGTGATAGTGCTGTATTCTGAGGGACAGCAAAGAGCAGTAGCATGATGATGATGATACTGATGATACTGATGGATAGTGAAGATAGCAGTAAGGAAAGCATTGAGAGCAAAGACTGTCAAAGGATTCTTAGAGATATTTGGATTTCAAAGAAGATATATTTCTGTATAGTGAGAGCAGTAGTGGTATGGTGTAAAGACTACAATCTAGCTAGAGTGATAGCAGACTAACACCTAGACTAGTATATGTTGAGTGCTTGCCTAGCTGCTATACTTGTAGTGCAAGAACATTTGACCCAAGGGGGATGCTAATTGAATATAGTCCAAGTTGCCTAATATAGTGTGATAGGGGCCGATGATAGCAAGAAAGTTGCCAAAGTTGCTGAGATGGTCTCCGAGGATAGCGTGATGTATGCTGAAGCTGTGTGTGGCATGGGAAAATATTACTAAGCAGCAGTAGAGCAGTACAGCAGTACAGCAGTATAGCGAAGGTATTGTGTGCAGTGGGATAAGGATTTATTATGATTTTTGATAATGATTGTTATTTTGTATAAGGATTGAAAACTATACCAAAAGGTAATAGTGACTTCTCCTACTGAGTATACAGTAGAAGGGTAGTGAAGTATTAGTTTTGGTAGGTAGGAATTTATATACCTAAGTAATAGCAACAGAGACAGAAGGGATAGGAAACCACATAGTAGACATGTAATAAGGATGTACTACATGTTACAAGATATAAGGCGAGGAAATTTACATACCAGCACAGCTAGGTGGACATAGGACAGAACAGAATTCTTGAGCCTTTAGGTTGCCTAATGGGTCTTGGCAAGTCATGGGGGCTGTGCGTGGCACAGGAAAGTTACCATAGGGTGGCTGCTAAGCTGCAGTGAGGCTACTGGAGCTCGGAATGGAGCCAGAGATAGGGGTAACACATGGGAAATGGCTCAGTAAGAGATGGAGAGGCTGAGGGGTATGGATAATGATAGGAAAATACTTCAGGCTTGATAACTATATGAAATAGGGTCATACAAGCCTATAGCGAGTTTGACTGGCACAACGGGAATCCCATCTAATGAGTGATATGATATAAGAAAAATGATTGTAAGTGACTTCTCCTACTGCTGTACAGTAGAAGGGGAGTATCAAATGGAGGAGAAGTCAGCAGTCTTTTATCATACATCATAAGTACACGAAATCGATAGGCAAGAATAGTAGTGAGTATGCGAGACTTAGCCATAGCAATATGTAATAGTGCTGTATGTGCTACAGCATGCATTCTACATGTAATAAGGTGTGCTGTGGGATTAGCAGCGGTAGATGGGAATGTACTATGCATCAAATGGAGCTAGTTGGCATGGCATGGGCATTCGATGGGCATCAGCTCATGGAATGTGTCTTGGTACTGCAGTATGGTAGTCTGGCAAGAGCACAGTAACCTTGGTAACTGTATATATCAATAGTGTTAGAGTTAGGGGTGGTCGCTGTGACAGTCTAGCTGGTGCTAGCCTTGCATGAGTCCATTTCCATTATTGTCCAGCCCCTATACCATATAGCACGACCACCCCTAACCCTAGTGCTATCAATATATACAGTTACCGAGGTTACCGTACCACAGTACTGAGACATGTTTCATGAACTGATGCCCATCAAATGCCCATCAAATGCCAACTAGTTCCATTTGGTGTGTAGTACATCCCCATCTACTGCTGCTGATCCCACAGCAAGCCTTATTACATGTAGAACGTGTGCCGCAGCACATGCAGCACTATTACATATTGCTAGGGCTAAGTCTCGCATACTCGCTACTACTCTCACCTATCAATTCCATGTACTTACAATGTATGATAAAAGACTGCTGACTGCTCCTCCGCTTGATACTCCCCTTCTACCGTACAGCAGCAGTTGAAGTCACTTACAATCATTTTCCTAATATCATATCATTCATTAGATGAGATTCCTGTACCACTACTGCTCTTGCTATACGCAAATATATCTTCTTTGAAATCCAAATATCTCTAATAGACCCTTTGACAGTCCTCACTCTCCACGCTTCACTTACCACTATCTTCACTAAGCACCAGCATTCATCGGCATCATCAGATTCATCGCTCTCTCACTATCACTCTCCGTTGTCCCTCGGCATACTGTGCTATCACAGTTGTCGGCATACGCTATCATCACACTCTTCATTAGCACCCCTCACAGCATCTATGGTATCACCAGTACTATCAGTATCTATCTTCCATGCAGCACTTAACATCAGCATCCACGGAATATGTAGTGCTATCTGCGGCAATGCTACTGCTAGCATAGGCATCACTTTATAAGAATATTACATGTCTTATAGCAGTGCTTGACGAAGTATATTCACCTGCAACCCCTCAGGTCAAACATTCTTGCCTCGCGAGAATAGCAGCTAGGTAGACTTCGACATATACTAGCCTAGGTGGTAGTATGCTATCAGCCTAGCTAGATTGTAGTCTTTACATCGGGTTGAATGTTCTTGCTCTGCAAGTATAGCAGCTAGGCAAGCACTTGACATATACTAGTCTAGGTGTTAGTCTGCTATCACTCTAGCTAAATTGTAGTCTTTACACCAGTGATACCAATGATACCATGGGGAGTGCTATGATAGTGTGTACCAATAACTGTGATAGTGCTGTATGCTGAGGGACAGTGAAGAGTGATGGAATGATGACAATGATACCAATGCTTAGCAATGATAGTGGTGAGGATTGTGTTGAGGGCAAAGGCCATTAAAGGATTCTTAGAGATATTTGGATTTCAAAGAAGATGTATTTCTGTATAGCAATAGTGGTAGTGGTACAGGAATCACGTCAAATGAATGATATGATATAAGAAAATGATTGTAAGTGACTTCTCCTGCTGCTGGATGGTAGAAGGGGAGTGTCTAACAGAGGAGAAGTTAGCAGTCTTTTATCATACATTGTAAGTACATGGAATCGATAGGTGAAAGTAGTAGCAAATACGTGAGACTTAGCCATAGTAATATGTAATGGTGCAGCATGTACTGTGGCATGCATTCTACATGTCATAAGGCTTGCCATGGGATTAGCAGCAGTAGAAGGGAAAGTACTATGCACCAAATGGAACTAGTTGGCATGGCATGGGCATTTGATGGGCATCAGCTCATTGAACGTGGCTCAGTACTGCAGCATGGTAGTCCAGCAAGAGTGTGGTAACCTCGGTAACTGTTTATATCAATAGCATTAGGGTTAGGGGTGGTTGCACTATGTGGTATAGGGGCTAGACAATAATGAAAATGGACCTATGCAAGGCTAGCACCAGCTAGACTGTCACACTGCGTAGGCATGATATATAGTGAAATAAAAAATGATCACTGGTCAAAGCCCGGGGTAAAACAGAGAGTATCATAATTGGGATATATTATTTTCTTTGTTTTTGTGTTTGTGAATGAGAGTGGTATTAGCGAGTGTCGGTATAGGTATGGGATGGTGCCTTTGGGTTACTGCTGGCGGGTATATGAGCACTGGGACTGGCACTAGTCTTCTTCTTCAATTAACTCTTTCTTTGGCAATGGAAACCTCATGTCCTGCTTTCATACTGTAATAGCGCTATGCAGGCATGCAATGGCCTGTCATACTGTAAAAAAAATATTAACAGGTTGCGAGCATGCTGAGGGCAACACTTCACTTCCTGAGCCAAAACTGGGTGCTGGTGACTGGTGATTAACCTGTTAGCTGTGATACAGTGAATGATACTACAAGGCCTAATGTGTCCATCATTGGTGTCTGGTATTTCTTCTATAAGTGCAAGCCTGGGTGCATATGGCGGCTGCAGGTTCTGCTGCATAGTCTCTATCCATAATGGCAATACTTTGGTTAGCAGTGGACATTTGGTAACAACTTCAGTGATTGCTTCTGTGAATGGAGTTGCTTCAATATTGATACTATACCTTGTTGGTAAACATTCATGCTCTATCTTGGTGGTGTCTGCTTCTTCATCAGTAGTAGTGCTATGGGTAATGGCAATTGCACTTTCCAGGGGGATAAGCATCTCGCTATAAGAATTGTGTATGGTATTGTCAGCATTGCATATATCATCAGGTAACAAACTTGGTTCACTATGTTAGACTGGCAGTAGCGCTATGTTGAGTGATGATGCCACTGGTACCGGGACTTCATCTAGGCTTGCCATTGGTATGGTCTCAAACATTAGCAGTGTTGTTGTGATGTCAGTAGGCATTGTTTGTTCTATGGTGTCAGTAGTAGGGGTTATTATGGTGTGACGTGTATCTGTGTCAGAGTACTCAATAGCATCCTCCTCATAGGAGTCCACCAACAGAGCATCTGCTGAGCAAGCTACTGTGCACTTGAACATTTTGGTGCTGTGACCTGGATATGTGTACAAAACTGTGTCAGCAAATTCTTCATAATTTTTACCATTGTATTCCTCTAAACATTCCCATAGTTTGGCTTCATCAGGGTGAGCATACCATGTGGCCACTTTGATACATGCTACTTCCATGATACCGGCCATGTCAGCAAGTTGATCTACTGTGATGAGAAACATTAGTAAGTCTGCTGAGTTACTGTCAAAGAATGGTGCTGCTGGCATGTGGCATAATGGCATATAGAATGTAGTCATGATTAGGCATTCAGTATGGGTTGATATCTGAAACTGTCAGTGCAAAATATGCAGTAAGCAGTTTTGAGCGAAGACAGAAATATACCGAAAGAACCCCTCATGGTGGGCTCCAATTGTAAAGACTACAATCTAGCTAGTATGATAGCGAACTATCACCTATGCTAGTTTATGTCAAGTGTCTACCTAGCTGCTATACTTGCGAGGCAAGAACGTTTGACCCAAGGGGTTGCTAGTGAATATACCTTGTCAGACACTAACTGTTACAGTCATATGTGCCCCTATTCATTTTCCTCTCTTTCTTTGCTATGTCTTTGCTTATGTCATCTTTACTTTGTATATCATACATCTCAACATGTTTGTACTATAGTTGCCTTCCTCTTCAGGATATGCACTTACCTTCTCACACTTCCTTTCTTGCACCTTTTTGGTAGTCTAGGTCTGTGCACGCATAGCTACCCTATTTAAGCACAGTGTATTAGTCTTGTGTTCTTTACTTTAATCTTACTGGGTTTTACCTGGAACATCCTTCACTAGAGCCTTGCAACTCTAGTCGTCTGAATCATCTTCTAAGCCTCAGCACTCCTAAGTCTTAGTCTGAACACAATCTTCATATTTGACTCAGCCAGTCTAGTCCTTTCTTCGGACTTGCCTGTCTTTGGACTTGCCTGTCTTTGGACTTGCCTGTCTTCATCGTATATTGAACCCTTGGTCCTATACTCAACTTATTTGAGTCTTGTGTAGCGCACCATTGCTTGTTTGCTTTGGTATACGAATCCAGATTCAAGAAGCCTCTTGTGTGCGACCTTTGTGTTAAGAACTATCCCAGTTCATAACACTAACGGAAGATGCATGATACTGCTATAAGGTGATGCCAAAGGTAGTGGTAGCATTGCTGCTGATAGTGCTGTGAATACTGTGGATGCTGATGCTAAGCATGCTGAGTGAGATTGATACCAGTGATGCTGATGATACCAATGGTACTAGGGGTAGCACTAACAATGAGCTGTGTGATAGCAAGTATTGATAATTATGATAGCACTGTATGCTGAGGGGCAATAACAAGTGATGGCATGAAAATGAAGATACCAATGCTTTAGTGATAGTAGTGGTGTAGATAGTGATGATAGCATCGAGAGGACCGTCAAAGAACTCTTAGAGATATTGGATTTCAAAGAAGATGTATTTTTGTATAGTGATAGTGGTAGCAGTATGGGGATCCTGTCAAATGAGTGATATAATATAAGAAATGATAGTAAGTGACTTCTCCTACTGCTGTACAGTAGAAGGGGAGTGTTGAATGGAGGAGAAGTCAGCTGTCTTTTATCATACATTGTAAATACACAGAATCAATAGGTGAGAATAGTAGCGAGTATGCAAGACTTAGCCATAGTAATATGTAATGGTGCTGCATGTGCTGTGGCACATGTTCTACATGTAATAAAGCTTGCTGTGGGATTAGCAGCAGTAGATGGGAATGTACTACTGTCATATACTGGATTCTACACTTGACTTGCACTATAACATCCTGCTCATATCCACATCCATCCAATCCCCACTCAATCCAGTTCACATATCTGATCCGATACACTTGTCCGATCCATATCCGATCTGAGACACTCATCTGATCCAGATCCGATCCAAGACACTTGTCCGATCCATATCCGATCCATATCTGATCCATGTCCATATCCGATCCGTGTTCATATCCAAAACCATTCCCGTGCACCTGCACATTACCCCTTTTAGGATATACCTGTGCCACCGGCTCTCAGTCATTCCTGCCTTCACCTCTTGGTCATCTCTGCCTCTGGCTATTGGTTATCTCTGCCTCCGTCTTAATAAGTTATTCTGTACAAGTTTCATCTCTGAGTTCATAGCCTGATGTTTTGCTGTACTTACTATTATGTTTCTGACATAGCCTCAGACTATGCTTACTTACCTTCCAGCATGCTACCTACAGTATATAAACTCGTAGTACAACTCCTGCAGACCTTAGTCTGATCATTGCTTGTATCCTTACTTATCCTGCTGTCTATATAACTCTGTTTCCATTCTCACTTGGGCTCCAGCCCTTGTAAGTCTCCAGCTCTGGACTATGGGAGTACTCCCTAGTCCGGAGCCTTGACTCTCTGTCATATAATCACTTTCGGACTTCGTCTGATTGTAGTCCATCTTCTGTTCCACCTTCGACTCTACCTGTGGTAGTCTTCCTCTATTAGTTTCTACTTCAGACCTTGTCCAAAGTAGTCTATACTCTCCCTACTCCACATCTGGACCTACTCCTCTATAGTAGTTATACCATCCATCCATCCGTACACCTATCCATCTATCTGTCCATCCATTCGTCCACCCATCCATCCATCTGTCCATCCGACCATCTATCCATCCATCCGTTTACCCATCCATCCATCCATCCATCCATCACTCCACTACTCCTACATTCAGACATCTGTACCTTCAGACATCTGGACCCCCTTCAGGTCCTCATACTTCGGATCCTCGTACCTTCGGGTCCTATGGTCCTATGGTCCAGTCCTATTTTATCCTTCATCCTATTGTAACATCCTTCACTGTTCTACTCTGGACTTCGTCCAAGTAGTCTTGTCATCATCCCCTATCATCTGGAAATAGTTCTGGTGCATTTCCACGCTCATCCGGAAGTCCTTCAGAGCTCTATTGAGCTATCCTGCCCTAGAGTTCATTCTGGACTACATCTGGACTTCACCAGAACTCTCCTTAGGACTTCATTTAAAATTAAGGAGCAATACTCGGGTAAGGGGCACAGCATATGAGCTGAGGCCAAAGCCCTTTATGATCTGTTAACCCTCCAAGCATGTCTCTAACAGTGAATTCCTTTTGAGGACCTGAGAGAATGGGTGCAGCAAAAGCAGAGAAGTTAAATGTATAGTTGGACATTATGAGTTGTAAAAAGATGAGGGGAAAACCGTTGAAACAACAACAACTCTGCTAGATGGCAGAGAAAATTGGGTCAGTACTACCTAGCTGCTATAGCCTAGAGGACAGTGTTTGACCCATAGGGATCTCAATCTGGCATAAGTTTAATAGTTAGCAAATACGGAGAGATCACTAGTCCAAAGGTAAAATAGCAAGCCCAAGGGCAAAATGCAATGACCAATGTGCAGGAATATCGGGTCCAAGGGTTGGCCAGTACAGGTATGACTAGTATGGGCAGAGAATCGCCAGGTTGCACGTAAATTAGAAGTGACAGTATAGAAAAAGGGGTGACAGTCATCTTGGATGGTAAAGCTTTTTGTAATTTCAGAGAGGATAGATAAAGGTAGAGACAGTGACCCTAAGCTTTGGGGATGTACCCCTCTACTACTGCGTGAGCATTGGGTGCAGATTACAGGTCTACTAGCACTATTTAACTATCTATGTGAATGTCCAGAGTGATATAGGCAAATCTAGTAGTGAGCTATTGGGTCCAATGTTCTATGTAATAGGCCATGAGGTACTATGGCTTTGTGGGAATACACATAATAACACTGCATGCACTTGTTCAGTAAAGGAAATATAAATAACTACGCACCAGTGGGGCTAGATAAGACTGGACTGGACATATGGGGGACAAGATATCAGGTATGCATCGGGTCCACAAGTATAGTCATCGGCTTCGGTATCAGGTGCGTGGTTGGGTCAGGTTCGCTATTAGGTGCCTCAGGATGTGATATAAGTGGTAAGATGAGTTGTTTGGTGGTCAGCCATGGTTTGACTGTCACACCATGCAGACAGCAGCTAATTTATAGGGATTACCAATTGTGGTGTAAAGACTACAATCTAGCTAGTATGATAGCAAACTACCACCTATGCTAGTATATGTCAAAGTCTGCCTAGCTGCTATACTTGCAGAGCAAGAACGTTCAACCTGAGGGGGATGCTAGTTAGATATAGTCAGAAAGGCCTAATTTGCTGTCCATGATAGGGGCCAATGATAGCGAGATAGGGGCCAATGATGCTGAGATGGTTTCCAAGGGTAGCGTGATGTATGCTGAAGCTGCACGTGGCATGGGAAAATATTACTAAGCAGTGGTAGAGTGGTATAGCAGTATAGCAAAGGTATTGCATGCAGTGGGATAAGGATTTTTATTATGATTTTTGATAATGATTGGATTTTGTATAAGGATTGATAACTATACCAAAAGGTAATAGTGACTTCTCCTACTGAGTATACAGTAGATGGGTAGTAAAGTATTAGTTTTGGTAGGTAGGAATTTATATACCTAAATAATAGCAATGGAAATGGAAGGGATAGGAAAACCACACAGTAGACATGTAATAAGGATGTACTACATGTTACAAAACATAAGGCAAGGAAATTTACATACCAGCATGGTGTAAAGACTACAATCTAGCTAGGCTGATAGCGAACTACCGCCTAGACTAGTATATGTCAAGTGCTTGCCTAGCTGCTATCCTTGTAGTGCAAGAACATTCGACCCGAGGGGCTACAGGTGAATATACTTCATCAAGCGCTGTTCTAAGATGTGTGATACTCCTATAAATTGTTCCCGAGGCTAACGGTAGCGTTGCTGTTGATAGCGCCATGTTTGCCATGGATGCTGATGCTGAGTGCCATGCAAAAGGTAGATACCGTTAGTATGGGTGATGCTGATGATGCCGTGAGGGCCATTAATGACAAGTGTGGTGAAAGCATATGCCATTATCCGTGATAGCGTGGTATACCAGGGGTCAGCGAAGAGCGATAGTGTGATAGCAATGAAACCGATGATACCGGTGCTTAGCAAAGGTAGTGGTAAGGGAAGCGTTCGGAGTGAGGAGTGTAAAAGGATTCTTCAAAGAAAATATATTTGCGTATAGCAATAGCGGTAGCGGTACAGGAATCCTGTCTAATGAATGATATGATATAAAATGATTGTAGGTGACTATTCCTACTGCTGTATGGTAGAAGGGGAGTATTGAACGGAGGAGCAGTCATCAGTCTTTTTATCATACATCGTAAGTATGCAGAATTGATAGGTGAGAGTAGTAGCGAGCATATGAGACTTAGCCCTAGCAATATGTAATAGTGCTGTGGCACGCGTTCTACATGTAATAAGGCTTGCTGTGGGATCAGCAGCGGTAAATGGGAATGTACTACACACCAAATGGAACTAGCTGGTCATGGCATGGGCATTCGGTGGGCATCGGCTCGTGGAAATGTGTCTCAGTACTGTGGTATGGTAGTCCAGCAAGGGCGTGGTAACCTTGGTAACTACATATATTGATGGCGCTAGGGTTAGGGGTGGTCGCACTATTCGGTATAGGGGCTAGACAAATAATGGAAGTGGACTCATGCAAGGCTAGCGCCAGCTAGACTGTCACATCCCCTGGGGACTTTGAAATCTGACCGTCCCTGGTCAGGTATGCCGTCGGCAAAGGACTTAGCAGAATTTCAATCATAGAAGTCACGTAGTGGAACGCATGTCTTGGTGATTGCCGTAAGGAAGTGGAAGTGTGGTACATGGTCCTGTGGCCTCAGAACAATGGAAATGAAGAGTGGCACATTGTGGTCGCGATTGGTAATCCCTATAAACTAGCCGCTGTCTGCTCGGTTTTCCCCTCATCTTTTCTACAACATAATAATGTCTAACTTTACTTTCAACTTCTCTTCCTTCGCTGCGCCTGTCCTTTCAGGCCCTCAGAAGGAGTTCACGGTCCTTCGCAAGAAACTCGAGGCCTTCATGAAGTCGATCCCCGATGACAAAGAAGAACTCGCGGAGGATAAAGAGATCTGGATCGGTGGCTGGGATAAATTGATGGTGCACTCCCTTTTTCTCTTTTGTTATAAATTTCTGACTTAGCGTTTTTTTCAGCTTGACTTAGAGCGCTGCCGCAAGGAAGGCGCTGAGCTGGGACATGCGCTAATGCTGTCTGAGGCTGAGATTGCTGCTGCCAGCTTGGTGGTAGAGTCCACACAGCTGTTTCGCGACCAGTTGCATGCCAAGAAGGTAGCCGCTGAGCAAGCGGTGAAGAACTTGGAGAAAGGGAAGGGGAAGGAGAAGGTAGTGGATGGGACTGCCGCGGTAGCTGAGGCTGCTGCGGATGCTGATGAGGAGGATGAGGGGGAGGCCCCTGCACCAAAAAGGAAGGTATGCCCTACCGCCAAGAAGGTAGCGGCGGTAGAAGAATCTGAGGTAGAACAACCTATGGTGAGTTCTTTTGTTTCACTTATACTCAGCTAGATTCGCTAATGTTCTCGTTTTTTAGCTGAAGGTGGGCCGTATGCGTGCATCAAACAATGGCAAGGAGCTGTACTTGCCCACCAAGTGCAGCAATTGCGCTAGGTGGGACTTAGCGTGCATTGGTGAGCCTGGCAAGGTGTGTGTCCCTTGCCGCAGAGCTAAACACAGGTGCTCGCACAATACCGGTAAGTTTTGACTTCCTTTTTCTGGACTTTACAGTTTTGCTAACTCATTTCTATAGTTCGCTGTACTAGAGTTCCCATGGTGGAGATCGCGGTGCCTGGCCCATCCAAGGGTACTGTTGTGACCAGGTGTCGCAAGACACCTGAGGGAGCTATTGAGCTCTCAGATACAGAAGATGCTGTGGTCGCCTCGCTGCCGCACCCAGCTAAGGTCGCAAGGAAGGAGAGCCTTGCCATGGTTGCAGAAGCCAGGGAGGAGACTCCTACAGACCTGGTGCTGTTCCAGTGGCAATTGAAGGAGCTTAGGGAAGAGGAAGACCTAGAGTTCTTGATGGGCGCTGAGTTGGAGCACTTGGAGGCGCGCTTTTTTCAGGCTGAGGGCCTGATGAAGGAAATGGTAGCTGGGATGAAGTACCTCCGCGGCTGTTTGGACCGCCTTAGAAAATGATTAGAGTACTTTAGTCTTTTTCTCTCCTTTTTCTCCTTTGTACCATAGAGTAGCGCTTAGGATAGCGCGGTCCCTTAGTAATGATAGGTGCTTATAGGCTTGCCTGTATCCATGTGTGATTCCTAAGTGTCTGCGGTCCGCTTGAGTCCAAATGCCACCAAAATGCCATGTCCAAATGCTGTGCGCTAGTCCATTTGGCGCCTAAGGTAAAAGAGAACATAAGGTAAGCAACCGCTCACGCAAAGTCAAGATAAAAAGAAAAGGATACTGGGAGTCACGCGAGGTACCGCTCATCTTATTTTCTTCGCTACTTCTTTCCATGGTCTATTCCTTGGTAATGAATGGGTGGGGTGTGCTGCCTCCGCGGTAGAAGGTGAAAGGTACGGTAATTGTCTGGTGCGTGTTATTAGTTAGTCTGTGGTAGTCCTTTTTTGAGTAAGTATATTGTCTCTGCACTCATGGTGAGTATCATATGTGAGTGGTGCCATGTAGGCATGATATATAGCGAGAAGGAAACGGTCACCAGTCGAAGCCCGGGGTAAAACGGATAATTATCGTACTTGGGGTATATCATTTTCTTTTCATTTTTATAAATGAGTGTGGTCTTTTTAGCGAGTGTGGGTATTGGTATGGGAGTGGTGCTGTTGGGTTACCGCTGGCAAGTATACAAGCGCTGGGACTGGCACTATTGTCCTTCTTCGATTGACTCTTTCTTCGGCAATGGAAACCTCTTGCTCTGTTTTCATATCGAGATAGTGCTATGCAGGCATGCAATGGCCTGTCATACTGTGAAACGAATGTTAATGGGTTGCTAGCACACCTGAGGCAGCACTTTGCTCCCTGAGCCAAATGTTGATGCTGGTGACCAGTAATAAACCGGTAAGCTGCAATACGGCGAATGATACCATAAGACCAAGGGTGGCCGTCATCAGCGTCTGGTATTTCTTCTGTAAGTGCTAGCTTGGGTGTACGTGGCTGCTGCGAGTTCTGCTGCATAGTCTCTATCTGTGACGGCAATACTTTGGTTAGCGGTGGACATTCGGTAATGGCTTCGGTGATTGTGTCTATGGACAGGGCTGCTTTGACATTGATACTATACCTCAGTGGTAGACATTCTCGCTCTATCTTGGTGGTATCCGCTTCTTCTTCGGCAATAACACTATAGGTAATGGTAATTGCGCTTTCGTGGGGGCTAAGCGTTCCATTATTAGAATTGTGTATGGTATTATCAGCGTCACATCTATCTTCTGGTAACAAACTTGGTTCGCTATGTTGGACTGGCGGTAGCGCTACATTGGGTGGTGATGCTGCTGGTACTGGGACTTCATTTTGGCATGCCATTGGTAAGGTTTCGAACGTCAGCAGTGTTATCATGATGTCGGTAAGCGTTGTTTGCTCTTCGGTGTTGATAATAGGAGATATTAGGGAGCAATGTGCACCTGCGTCAGAGTACTCAATAGCGTCCTCCTCGCAGGAGTCCGTCAGTGGAGCGTCTGCTGTGCAAGCTGCCGTGCGCTTAAAGGTTTCATTGCCGTGACCTGGATATGCGTACAAGACTGTGTTAGTGAATTCTTCATAATCATTACTGTTGTATTCCTCTAAACACTCCCATAGCTCGGCTTTGTCAGGGTGAGCATACCATGCAGCTGCTTTGATATGCACTACTTCTGTGATGCCTGCCATGTCAGCTAGTCGATCCACCGTAATGAGAAACGTTAGCAAGTCTGCTGGGTTACTGTTAAAGAACGGTGCTGCTGGCATGCGGCATAATGGCATATAGAACATGGTCATAATTAAGCACTCGGTATGGGCTGATATCTGTAACTGTCAGTGCAAAATACGCGGTAAGCGGTTTTTGAGCGATGACAGAAATATACCAAAGAACCCCTTGTGGTGGGCTCCAATTGTAAAGACTACAATCTAGCTAGGCTGATAGCGAACTACCGCCTAGACTAGTATATGTCAAAAGCTTGCCTAGCTGCTATACTTGCTGTGCAAGAACGTTTGACCCGAGGGGGATGCTAGTTGGATATAGTCTGAGTCACCTAATATAGTGTGATAGGGGCCGATGATAGCGAGAAAGTTGCCGAAGTTGCTGAGATGGTTTCTGAGAGTAGTGTGATGTATGCTGAAGCTGCACGTGGCGTGGGAAAATATTACTAAGCAGTGGTGAAGTGGTATAGCAGTATAGTGAAGGTATTGCGTGCAGCGGGATAAGGATTTATTATGATTTTTGGATAATGATTGTATTTCAGATAAGGATTGATAACTACACCAAAAGGTAATAGTGACTTCTCCTACTGAGTATACAGTAGAAGGGTAGTGAAGTATTAGTTTCAGTAGGTGGGAATTTATATACCTAAGTAATAGCTACGGAGATGGAAGGGATAGGAAAACCATGCAGTAGACATGTAATAAGGATGTACTACATGTTACAAAACATAAGGCAAGGAAATTTACATACCGGCATAGCTAGGTGGACATAGGACGAAACAGAATTCTTAAGCCTTTAGGTTGCCTAATGAGTCTCAGCAAGTTGCAGGAGCTATGCAAGGCACAGGAAAGTTGCCATAGGGTGGCCACTAAGCTGCAGTGAGGCTGCTGGAGCTCGGAGCAGAGCCAGAGATAGGGGTAATGCAGGTAAAATGAGCTGGGTAAGGGATGGAGAGGCTGAGGGGTATGGGTAATGATAGGAAAATACTTCAGGCTTGATACCTATATGAATTAGGGTCATACAAGCCTATAGCGAGTTTGACTGGCACAATGGCTAGGTGGACATAGGATGGAATGGAATTCTTGAGCCTTTAGGTTGCCTAATGGGTCTTGGCAAGCCATGGGAGCTGCACATGGCACAGGAAAGTTGCCATAGGGTGGCCACTAAGCTGCAGTGAGGCTGCTGGAGCTCAGAATGAAGCTGGAGATAGGGGTAATGCATGGGAAATGGGCTCAGTAAGGGATGGAGAGGCTGAGGGATATGGGTAATGATAGGAGGGGTACTCCTGGCTTGATACCTATATGAAAATGGGGTCATACAAGCCTATAGCAAGTTTGACTGGCACAGCGGCCACAATGTGCCACTCTTCATTTCCATTGTTCCAAGGCCACAGAACCATGTACCCACCCTTCCACTTCCTTATGGCAATCACCAAGACATGCATTGCACTACGTGACTTCTATGATCGAAATTCTTTTAAGTCTCTTGCCAATGGCATACCTGACTGGGGACAGTCAGATTTCAAAGTCCCCAGGGGATGTGACAGTCTAGCTGGTGCTAGCCTTGCATAGGTCTATTTCCATTATTGTCTAGCCCCTATATTGCATAGCATGACCACCCCTAACCCTAATGCTATTGATATAAACAGTTACTGAGGTTACCACACCCTTGCCAGACTACTGTGCCACAGTACCGAGACACATTCCACAAGCCAATGCCCATCAAATGCCCATGCCATGCCAAACTAGTTCCATTTGGTGCATAGTACACTCCCATCTACCGCTGCTAATCCCACAGCAAGCCTTATTACATGTAGAATGCATGCCACAGCACATGCTGTACCATTATATACATATTACTATGGCTAAGTCTCACATACTCACTCCTTTGGGGTCCAGCCCAGACTGCGAGTCTGGGCAGTGCCACCTACTATATCAGCTTCATGGATGATTACTCCTGCATGACAAAGGTTGAGTTCTTGAAGGCCAAGAGCAATGCGCTTGAGGCATTCAAGCACTATGAGGTGCACCTCATGAGGCAAAACCCTGGAGTGAACCTCTGGAAGGTTCAGTCTGATTGAGGAGGGGAATACCTGAGCTCAAATTTTGATAAGTACCTGTGGGATCACAGAATTGAGCAGCAGCTTACTGTGCATGATTCTCCCCAACAAAATAGAGTGGCTGAGCACCTTAACCAGATGCTAGTTGAGCTTGCCAGAGCAATGCTCCTGGCCAAAAACCTGCCAAATGGGCTGAAGTGGTCAACTATGTGACATGGTTGAAGAACTGCCTACCTTCAAGGGCAATTCCTGGTCAAACTCCCTATGGCCTCATCCATGGGCAACTTCCAGATCTCTCAATGGCCCATGAGTTTAGTGCCACCTTGTATGTCCACCAGCCAACCACTGGGAAGTTAGAGGAGACCTTATTTGTGGGCATTGATGGCGAGAGTAAAGCCTATTGTGTCTACTAGCCAGCAAAGAGGTGTGTTTCAGTGGAGTGAAATGTGACATTTGCCCCACTGGATGTCATCATTGCTGGAGATGTGCTGGACAAGGGGGAGTCAAACAGTGGTTCTACTGCAGATGGTGCTGCTAGGAGCAATGACAGCAACAACACCAACAGTGCACCTATCCTCAGCAACAGCAACAATACCAACAGTGCACCTGATAATGCCCAGCCCATCTCAACTCCCACTGCCCCAGAACCAAGGACTACTTGAGTGAGACCAGCACCAGGATATTACTCCAGGCTTCAAAAGGGTGAGACCATGGCAGCCACAGTCAAACAGCTGCAGGAGGCATCAGAATTAGACCTACTACTAGTAGACAAGGAAGCCCACATTCACCTAGCCCTGGCAGCAGCTCAACCAGAGCCAACCCTCCAACAGGCATTAAAAGGCCCAGATGCACCTGAGTGGTAAGAGGTGCTGAACTATGAAATCAGTCAGCTTGAGAAGTTAGGTACCTGGGATGTTGTGGACCCACCTTGAGGCATCAATGTGATTCCTTGCCACTTTGTCCTCACCATGAAATGCAGCCCTGACAGTGAAAAGCTTAAGCTTCATGCCTGCCTTGTGGCTAATGGCCAGCGCCAACAATATGGCATCAAGTACTTCGAAACCTTTGCCCCTACAGCCAACATGAGTACCATATGCACTGTCCTAACAATGGCTGCTCAGCAAGACTGGGAGATACATCAGGTTGACATCAAAAGTGTGTACCTTTATGCCACTATCCAAGAAGAGATATACATGATGGCACTACTGGGATATCTAAAGGAGGGTCAGGAGGGGAAAGTGCTGAAGCTAAAGCACAGTCTACCTGGTTTGAAACAGGATGGCTTTGAGTGGGCAGAGGAATTAGCAGGCACATTCCTGAAGCTAGGGTTCAGCCAGTCCCAAATCAATCAGGCTGTGTATTTCAAACATACCTCTGATGAACACATGGTTGTTACAGTGTAAAGACTACAATCTAGCTAGTATGATAGTGAACTATCACCTATGCTAGTATATGTCAAATGTCTACCTAGCTGCTATACTTGCAAGGCAAGAATGTTCAACCTGAGGGGTTGCTAGTTAATATACTTCATCAGATGCTAATGGAAGACATGTGATACTACTATAAGGTGTTGCCAAAGGTAGTGGTAGCATTGCCACTGATTGTTACAATCACTGTATGCCCCTATTCATTTTCCCTCCTGCTTATGTCACTATTACCTTATCAGTTGTACTCTTACATGGTCATATGACCTTGACACTTCTCCCACAGTCACTTGACTGTATGTTTGTACTTTATTCTATCTCATTCCATCACATTCTATTGACGTCATCATTCTGTGGTGTTCTATTGACTCATACATTCTACAACATTCTATTACCTTCCACTGACTCACATTGTTGTATACCATACCCGGTCATTCACCGTTTATATCTATCTCAGACCTGCCCTAAAGTCCCTACGTACTTTAGTATTTAAAGGCCTCCTTGTACTTGTAGATTCCTTACTTGAATCTTACTGGGTTTTACCTGGAACATCCTTTGCTAGAGCCTCTCAATTCTAGTTGTCATTGAAGTCGTCTTTCTAAGTCTTAGCACTCCTAAGCCTTAGCCAAACATGATTATATTCGACTCAGCTAGTTTCATGTAACCTCACACGTAACTATCTTCGTTGTCTGATAGTGTCGTACTCTTCTGTATGTAAAGCGCTGATAACATTGTCAACCACTGTTCTCTTTTGAGCCATCACTCAACGAGCCCATCCCAGTTGTAACACTGATAGCACGATGATAACTGTGGGTGCTGATGCTAAAGCGTGCTGGGTGTGATGGATACCAGTGATGCCAATGATACTGATGGTACTAGAAGTAGCACTAACAATGAGTGGCATGATAGCATGAGCTGATGACTATGATAGTGCTGTATGCCAAAGGACAACAACAAGCGATGGTGTGATAACAATGATACCAATGCTTAGTGATGGTAGTGATGAAAGCAGCTCAGTATAGCGATGATATTGTCGATAGTGATGGGTAGGGTGAGGATAGCATCAAGGGTGGTGAAGACCATTGAAGAATTTTTAGAGATAATGGATTTCAAAGAAGATGTATTTCATATAGTAATAGTGATAGTGGTATGGGGATCCCATCAAATGAGTGATATGATATAAGAAATGATAGTAAGTGACTTCTCCTACCGCTGTACAGTAGAAGGGGAGTGTAGAACGGAGGAGAAGTCAGCAGTCTTTTATCATACATCATAAGTACACAGAATCAATAGGTGAGAGTAGTAGTGAGTATGCAAGACTTAGCCATAGTAATATGTAATAGTGCTGCATGTGCTGCAGCATGTGTTCTACATGTAATAAAGCTTGCTGTGGGATTAGCAGTGGTAGATGGGAATATACTATGCACCAAATGGAACTAGTTGGCATGGCATGAGCATTCAATGGGCATTAACTCATGGAACATGTCTTGGTACTGCAGCATGGTAGTCCAGCAAGGGTGCAGTAAACTCAGTAACTGTATATTTGTCTGTTCTGCAAATAATGAACAGTTTCTGAATAAAGCCATAAATATGCACAAGGATCAGACTCTATTGAATAAATTCAGAGTAAGTTTGGCAAAAATAGGGAGAATTTGTTTCATAATCTGCATACACTGCATATTAACCCCATTTCCAAAATTTAGCTACAACTATTAAGATGCATCCAAGGTTACAATTGTTCATGCATATTTCACATGACATTTTCAAGGCCATATACAGGATCAAGTCACATGCCATATTTAAGGTCTGCCTGGCTAATAAGCCCAAAAACAAATTAAAAAATTAATTATCATCTGTCAGTGCAACAAATTTGTTTACAATTTGTAGATATGTCTGACATATGTACAAGTGGGCCCCTGAGTACCCCTCTGAGAGGTTCACAGGTGGACTGCTCCCCAACTGTACATATACAAAATAGATCATCAAACCATCTGTCAATGAACCATCAGATGCAAATGTTCCCAAGAGGCTTCCCAAAAACCCAGCCCAGAGCTGTTGAATGTGAACATTCCCAAGAGGCTTCCCAAAAACCTGACCCAGTACCACTAAGTCAATACAGTTTACATTCAGTATGATTCAAATAAAACACTGTAAAAACTACAATCTAGCTAGGCTGATAGCAAACTACCACCTAGTCTAGTATATGTCAAAGTCTTGCCTAGCTGCTACACTTATAGGACAAGTACATTTGACCCAAGGGATCTGCTGTCTACTGAGGTAAAACAAAGTGCGCACTATATGGGACACGAAAGTCTGAAGCTTTATGGTCAAATCTGATGGCTATACATGATGTCCGATGTGCAGGAATTTCAGGTCCATGGGTTGGTAACAACTGAGAGGACAATAAAAGAGTGCAAGTACTTTGGGTTGTTATAGATGTGATGGGAGGGTTGATATAATGATGAGGATAGCGTTTTGCACAATAGTAATGAATGGATGATAATATTGCCTGCCTATGGCTTGTTAGACAGGGACCAAGTATCTGGGGCGATCCCCCTTCTACAGGATGGTATGAAATAGTGTTTACAGGTCCCTTATAACATGCTATGTGAAAGTCCAGAGTACTATAGGCAAAACTAGGCAAGTTCACTTCGGCCGACATTTGTATGTAAAAAGCCATGAGGTACTGCAGCTTATGATAATACATGTAATAATGGTGTGTGAGACATAATAATGTGCGAAATAATTGACAACTCACCAGTGGTGTTAGCTAGGGCTGGGCTGGACATGGGGAGGACAAGTGCAAAGGTTTCCGAAGTGCAGGAATCTTGGAAACTGTGGGTCCAAGGGTCCAAAACCTTGGAAATAATGGGGTTTGGTGTAAATGGCTTTGGACATGATGGGGTTTGGTGTAAACTTTATAAAAATGACTATTGACAGGTCACAGATTGTTTGACTGCCACACCATTGTGCATTCCATCAAATCTTTGTTATGCCTTACAAGCAATAGACCTGATTTGTATGAAACAGCCCTAGAGCCCATGTCCTCCAATAGATCAGCCCACTGAGATGGCTTTGGCTGTATTATCATACCCTGAGGCCCATCAAATGTTGAAACAAAATCCACAAAAACATAGAACATAGACTCTAGATCATTGCTTGGGGTTTGTTGTGCTGTCGCATCATTGGGTGCATCTATTGTATGGAGATCATGGAGAAGATGAATAGACATGTATGGGATAGTACCCTTCAGACAATATCAGCAACTGGAATCATATTGACTTCAATTGTGACTCACAGTACCCCATGGACGAATACTAGTGTTGCTTTCCACAATGATTTGAACATGATCAAAATTGATGAAGTAGCTGCATCCATTAAAGATAATGAAATTATTGGGGCTGAGATCACCATGTAGGATATTCCTTTTTACCATTGCCTTGTGTGCTACCAATATGCTGTGACAGTCTAGCTGGCGCTAGCCTTGCATAGGTCCATTTCATTATTGTCTAGCCCCTATACTGCACAGCATGACCACCCCTAACCCTAACGCTATCAATATATACAGTTACCAAGGTTACCGCACTCTTGCCAGACTACCGTGCTGCAGTACCGATACACATTCCACAAGCCGATGCCCATCAAATGCCCATGCCATGCCAACTAGTTCCATTTGGTGCATAGTATATTCCCATCTACCACTGCTAATCCCACAGCAAGCCTTATTACATGTAGCACTATTACATATTGCTACAGCTAAGTCTTGCATACTCGCTACTATTCTCGCCTATCAATTCCACATACTTACGATGTATGATAAAAGACTGTTGACTTCTCCTCCATTAGACACTCCCCTTCTACCGTACAGCAGTAGGAGAAGTCACTTACAATCATTTTTTTATATCATATCATTCATTAGATGGGATCTCCATACTGCTACCACTCTCACTATACACAAATATATCTTCTTTGGAATCCAAATATCTCCAAGGATCCTTTGATGGTCTTCGCTCTCGATGCTTCCCTTGCCACTATCTTCACTAAGCACTGGCATTCATCAGTATCATTGGTTTCACCGTCATCATGCTATCACTCTTCACTGTCCCTTGGCATACCGTTGTGACAGTCTAGCTAGCGCTAGCCTTGCATGAGTCCATTTCCATTTATTTGTCTAGCTCCTACACTGAATAGCACGACCACCCCTAACCCTAGCACCATCGATATATGCAGTTACTGAGGTTACCGCGCCCTTGCTGGACTACTGTACCGCAGTACCGAGACACATTACCATGAGCTGATGCCACCGAATGCCCATGCCATGACCAACTAGTTCCATTTGGTGCATAGTACATTCTCATTTACCGCTGCTGATCCCATGGCAAGCTTTATTACATGTAGAACGTGTGCCACAGTACATGCAGCACTATTACATATTGCTAGGGCTAAGTCTCACATGCTTGCTACTACTCTCGCCTATCAATTCCACATACTTATGATGTATGATAAAAAGACTGATGAGTTCTCCTCCGTTCAATACTCCCCTTCTACCATACAGCG
Source organism: Suillus decipiens (assembly GCA_016695475.1). Taxonomy (NCBI): domain Eukaryota; kingdom Fungi; phylum Basidiomycota; class Agaricomycetes; order Boletales; family Suillaceae; genus Suillus; species Suillus decipiens. The sequence continues at coordinate 27,871 of MU172926.1, read as the reverse complement.
GTAGGAATAGTCACTTACAATCATTTTATATCATATCATTCATTAGATGGGATTCCCGTGCCGCTACCACTATCGCTATATGCAAATATTTTTTCTTTGAAACCCAAATATCTTTGAAGGATTCTTTTACGCTCCTCACTCCGAACACTTCCCTTACTGCTACCTTCGCTAAACACTGGTATCATTGGTTCCATCACTATCATGCTATCACTCTTCGCTGACCCCCGGCATACTGCGCTCTCATGGATAACAGCATATGCTTTCACTACGCTCGTCATTAGCGGCCCTCACAGCATCATTGGTATCACCAGTATTAACAGTATCTACCTTTCACATGGCACTTAGCGTCGGCATCCATGGAAATAACAGCGCTATCAATGGCAATGCTACCACTAGCCTCGGGAACACTTTATAGGAGCATCACACGTCACATAACAGCGCTTGATGAAGTATATTCACCTGTAGCCCCTCGGGTCGAATGTTCTTGCACTGCAAGGATAGCAGCTAGGCAAGCACTCGACATATACTAGTCTAGGCGGTAGTTCGCTATCAGCCTAGCTAGATTGTAGTCTTTACACCGTGCTATCACAATTATCAGCATACACTATCACTGCGCTCATCATTAGCGCTCCTCACTGTATCATTGGTATCACTGGCACTATCAGTATCTATCTTTCACACAGCGCTTAACATCAGCATCCACGGAATCCATAGTGCTATCAGTGGTAACGCTACCACTAGCATCAGCATCACTTTATAGGAGTATCACATGTCTTATAGCAGTGTTTGACGGAGTATATTCACCTGCAACCCCTCAGGTCGAACATTCTTGCCTTGCAAGTATAGCAGCTAGGTAGACCTTGACATATACTAGCCTAGGTGGTAGTTCACTATTATACTAGCTAGATTGTAGTCTTTACAACGGAAGGCCATAGACGATTTTCTTGATACCTCCATGGTGTTATCTTCCAAGAAAAAGCACAAACTCTCTGCAGTGTATTTGAAACACAAAGCAGGTGAAGTGACCTCACACAGCTCTCATTTCAAGACACATGCTCTCTCCCACTCATATGTGATTGCTGACATTTCTGTGAGTGCAACCTTTCGCTTGTCTTTTACATATCCCTCATTTTCATTTATAGACTCACATATATGCAGACAACCAATGCAGTACAGATCATGTGCTTTCCTGTGTAGGCTATCTCCAATGCTCTACATTTCTTTACCTATATCTGTCTTTCACAGGCAATGTTCTCTCTCCCAGTGTCCTGAAGTGGACAAGCCCCAATAATTTCATATTGGCCTTTTCCAAATGAACTTACTTTGATGGTATTCGCATATCTACCCACAAGAGATCTGTGGTCAATCACACAAGTGTCCCATCTCTTGAGGGATCTTGCTTCACCCCTATATTTTCATTCTATAGGCTTATCCATCAAGTGGACATGGTTGCAGGTCAATGTCCAAACCTGCCAAGCCCTGCCATGGTACTCTTGTGCATATCCTATCTATATTTAATTTATGTTTAATTACAAAAAAATATGTATCAAGTGATAGCACTGTACCTGCCCCAGGCTGAGTGCCCCCCTTAATGCCTTAAGAACCTTTCCTCGATGGCTTTGGCACTTGCAAAACCTAATGGCCAACATATACCACTGTTGCTATTACCTCCCCACTCCAATATCATCCACCCCATGCATGCTCACCAAATGTAAACTGCATTTGCTTAATGGTGCTGGACCAAGCATTTTGGAAAGCTTCTTCTTGGGAACATTCACATGTGACAGCTTGTTGATGAGGTCAGTTGAAGTGTTTTGTTCAAAATGGAGTGCTTCCTACTGAATGTAAATTGCATTTGCTTAGTGGTACTGGGCCAGGCATTTTGGGAAGCCTCTCGGGAATGTTCGTGTTCGACAGCTTGTTGATGAATGAGGTCAGTTGAGGTGTTTTGTTTTAAGCACACTGAATGTAAACTGCATTCACTTAGTGGTGCTGGGCCAGGCATTTTGGGAAGCCTCTCGAGAATGTTTGTGTTTGACAGCTCATTGACCAATGAGGTCAGTTGAGGTGACTAAATGTAAACTGCATTCGCTTAGTGGTACTGGGCTGGGCATTTTTGGAAGCCTCTTGGGAACTTTTGCATTCAGCAGCTCATTGACCAATGAGGTCAGTCAAGGCATTTTGTTTGAAGTGTAAACTGCATTCGCTTAGTGGTGCTGGACTGGGTTTTTGGGAAGCCTCTGGGGAACATTCATGTTTGACGGTTCATTGACAGATGGGTCTGATACTCTATTGTAGGTACTTCTATCTACTTTGTCAAAAAATCAGCTTTTAAGAACCTCAACTGCCTCTCCTCTATGTTCTTTAGCTGCCTTTCCTCCTTTTCCTTCTCATCTCTGGTGGGGTTCCACAATTATGACTTCATCATCTTCATCTGCTGCCCTCTCATTTCCTGTGTGTGCCTTCTTGGCAGTGGGTTCTACAATCTCCACTTCATCATCCTCATCCACTGCCCTCCACATGTTTCTTTTGCATGCCTCATACCATGCCTTTAAGATGGCCTTATCTTTCAAGGCTGCCCTCCTGATATTTGCATCTCTGGCATCCCATGTGTCATCTATCTCAGACCACGTGTTGACTGGATTGTTATGATGATGTGCTCTCTTCATCTTCATCTTCTTTGTGGCTCTTTTGGGTCCTGTCTGGTTGAGCAGTCTTGTTGCCATCATCACTGCAACTCTCCTGACTCTTGGTGGTGGTGTGCCACTGATGGGCTGGGCTGTGTTGGTTTTGGGTTGGGGTTGGGGTTGGGTCATTATTCTTAGGGACAAGTAATAGTTAGTTACAGTAGGTTTTTGGTAGGTTTGTAGGAGATGATGGGAGAAATAGAAAGGTGAAAACATCTGTATGCTGATAATTTATAATAAACGTGATGCTGTGGTCCATCTTGTAATTGTGGGTCATGACATTGTGACCACACTATTGAATCATAGAGTGGTCCACCTGTGGGGATACTCAAATTGGATAGTGCTGTGCCAGTCAAACTCACTATAGGCTTGTATGACCCCATTATCATATAGGTATCAAGCCCGAAGTATTTCCCTATCATTATCCTCATCCCTCAGCTTCTCCGTCCCTTACCAAGTCCATTTCCCATGTGTTACCCCTATCTCTAGCTCCATTCCAAGCTCTGGCAGCCTCACTGCAGCTTAGTGGCCACCCTATGGCAATTTTCCCACACTGCACACAGCTCCTGCAACTTGCTGAGACCCATTAGGTAACCTAAAGACTCAAGAATTCTGTTCCATCCTATGTCCACCTAGCCATGCCAGTATGTAAATTTCCTTGCCTTATGTTTTGTAACATGTAGTACACCCTTATTACATGTCTACTGCATGGTTTTCCTATCCCTTTTGTCTCTGTCACTATTACTAAGGTATATAATTTCCTACCTACTGAGACTTGTACTTCACTACCCTTCTACTGTATACTCAGTAGGAGAAGTCACTATTACCTTTCAGTATAGTTTTCAATCTTTATACAAAATAGCAATCCTTATCAAAAATCATAATAAATCCTTATCCTGCTGCACGCAATACCTTCACTATACTGCTCTACTGCTGCTTAGTAATATTTTCCCATACCACACACACCTTCGGCTCACATCACACTATCTTTGGAAACCATCACAGCATCTTCAGCAACTTTACTGCTATCATTGGCCCCTATCATGCTATATTAGGCAACTCGGACTATATCCAATTAGCATCCCCCTTGGGTCAAATGTTCTTGCACTGCAAGTATAGCAGCTAGGCAAGCACTCAACATATACTAGTCTAGGGGGTAGTTCACTATCACTCTAGCTAGATTGTAGTCTTTACAGTGCCCCCTCGAGCAGGGCACTTAGCATGGCACTCACATGACTCACAGGCATTTTTAAGATCATGCTCAGAATCTAACTTTAGGCATATGCATGCACATATCCATAATCTTTCCTCCCTTTGCTCACTAAACACAGCTGCACTCTGTCCCCTAAACTGATTTAAAACAGAGTTTCAATTTAATGTATATTGGATCATGTAGCATATCCACCATTTAATATGGACTTTGTCATCCACAATATACCTGTCATTTTCATGATCTGATTATGGGTCTAACAATAGGGCAGATCAGTGCCAACAAATTCAGCAATTTTGTCTATATATATTCCTTATTTGTTCATGAATCTGGGGCTCAAACTAATTGCAGACCTTTTCAGGCTTTGATCATAAATTTTGAGAGAGATCATATTATATTCCACATTAAGAATTTATCCTCCAATTTGAAAGGAATTTGTCAGAGACTCTTATTTCACTGTGTCCCAGGTGTGAATGTGTCCTGTGCTTTATGTACACTTCACTTTTTGGCTTCTATTGTTGATGATGTCGTTATCATCGGATGATTGACAGCTGCCTCTACCCCTTGGTATCTATACTCCTGGATGAGCTTACTCACCACCTTGAACAACTAAGCCATGAAGATGTCTGCTCATTTATTCTTTAAGTTGCTGTTATCACACACTCTGCAATTCCTGTGCCCAAGGACTGCGACCTCTCTCATTTGAATCCACATCCTACTACTTTCTTCTTGTCCAGGGACAGTGTATGGTCAACACTTCACTGTCACCATCCTTCCAGTCACATCTCCTATCTCTCTCTCATTCCTCAAGTTCCATGCCAGTAGTGAGCCATGACTTCAGAACATCTGCTGGCAGATGCTATGTCATTATCAATCAAATCAGTAACCCTCAAGGGGAGCTTTATCATTACTGTTAATGTCTCCTGGCTTTTAACTACTTACCAAGCACATCAGCATCTCAGCTTCCACCCAATGGCAATAACATGGTAAGAAGCACTAAGGCTCTGGCTGCAAGTTTTCGAAGGGTGTGGGACCTGTTAAGAATGCAAGTGTGTGAACAGTTAGTTGGTCATTAGTGAGAGTTTATGTGATAACGAGTGATGAGTATGGACGATGACAATGGATATGGCAATACTGATGATAATGAGCATGAGATGAAAACCACACTGAGACCAATCTGATTGCCTATCTGAAATGAGTGTACATGAGCTACTTTACACTGTGAAATGCTGGAGGTTGTCAGGTATGGAAAGGCCAAATAATTAGGTGAAAATGGAGGCAGAAGGGAGTGGCATTGAGCCTGGCATGATAGAGTAGAGAGGTGGTTGAAAGAGGGTATGAGAAATTGAGTGAGTGGTGCAGGAAAGTGTATAGTATTTAACAGAGTTTATGTTGTTTTTGACAGATTTTGAATGGCTAAGGAGGTGATGGCGACAAGAGATGGAATAAGGGCCAATATGCAAGGAAGGAATGACAGTGAATGACAATAGTGTTGAGCTGAGGTGGTGGCCACAGTGGCTGTTTCCAGCAGTAAATGATTAGTAATCACTGCCACACAAAAGGTCAGTGCTTCTACTGGTTAGAGACCAATTAGGTCAGAATTTCACTATCCTACAACATTACAGAGCCAGTACAATTTGGTGTGCCAGAGACTGGGTTTCTTTGGTATTCATGAGCAGCATCTGAGGCTCCACTAAACTAATCAATCAGCGCCTCAGCTGTGTAACTCGGCTGCCATTCAGTGCGCAGTCACAGATCCTCTATAGACCCTTAGCATTTGTGTACTCACACTACCTCAGCATTGTTCTATTAATACCGAATTGTCACTAGACTTCTACATGAAACAAGTTTATAGCCTGATGGCTGATCTGAGTCAATGCATTGGAAAACTGAAAGTGAGGAATGCACATGAAGCTGCAGATGCAGCCTTTCAGGTGGCAGGTGAGAGAAAGCAGCATTGAGTCCATCAAGGTCACCAATGGCTTGTAGGCATTTAACAGAGTTGCTGACTGGCTGGGTGATTGAGGTGAGTCATCTGTCTGCTGCATTTGGAAATTCATTTTTCATTCTGGTATCATGCCATTGTGACAGTCTAGCTGGTGCTAGCCTTGCATAGGTCTATTTCCATTATTGTCTAGCCCCTATACTGCATAGCATGACCACCCCTAACCTTGACACTATTGATATATACAGTTACTGAGGTTACCACACCCTTGCCAGACTACTGTACCACAGTACTGAGACATGTTCCATGAGCTGATGCCCATCAAATGCCCATGCCATGCCAACTAGTTCCATTTGGTGCATAGTATATTCCCATCCACCACTGCTAATCCCATGGCAAGCCTTATTACATGTAGAATGTGTGCCACAGCACATGCAGCACCATTATATATTACTATGGCTAAGTCTTGTGTACTCACTACTACTCTCACCTATTGATTCCATGTATTTACAATGTATGATAAAAGACTGCTGACTTCTCCTCCATTCAACACTCCCCTTCTACCATACAGTGGTAGGAGAAGTTACTTACTATCATTTCTTATATCATATCACTCATTTGATGGGATTCCCATACCGCTCCTGCTATCGCTATACAAAATACATCTTCTTTGAAAACTTATCATCTCTGAGTTCTTTGACAGTCTTCACCATCAATGCTATCATTGCTAAGCATCAGTATCATCGTTATCATGCCATCGCTCATCACTATCCCTTGGCATATAGCACTATCATAGTCACCAATACTTGCTATCACACCACTCATCATTAGTGCTTCTCATGGTAACATCAGTATCATTGGCATCACCAGTATCCCTCACACCCAGCACACTTTAGCATTGGCATCCATGGTTATCATTGCACTATCAGCAGCAATGCTACTGCTACCTTCGGCAACATCGTGTAACAGTATCACATGTCACACATCAGTGCTTGATGAAGTATATTAACTAGCAACCCTTTGGGTCGAATGTTCTTGCCTTGCAAGTATAGCAGCTAGGTAGACACTCAACATATACTAGCATAGGTGGTAGTTTGCTATCATACTAGCTAGATTGTAGTCTTTACACCATCTTATGTGAGATCTTGGGGTTTGAACCAGGCATGGTAGTACTACTAAGTAAGAAGTTAGAACACTGACTCAACACCTTAAATTATGAATAGTATTATGGCCAAACACCCACATGTGTGAGACTGTATGGTTTTACAGATTACCAGGCAATTGATCAAATGGTCTTGAAGTAATTTCCCTTTTCCACTTGATTTCAGACCACTATGCTTGCTTTGATCAAAAAGGAAGAACAAATACGATGATCATGTCCAATCCAAGGTCAGTGCATACCTGATACTGCACATGTCGATAATGAAGCCGCTAAATGGCAGTATATTGTTACAGTATATATTCAGCAAGTTCGCCACTTACTCCTGCACCCCATCTATCTAGCATGTCATCAATCGTGATGCTGATTAATTCAGGTTGTATTTATAATTATTTTATAGGTTTGTGGACAGCTGGTTGGACTGTACAGTGTTGGTGATACTCAATCTAACTCATCTGCAGCTTTGTAGCTGCCTCTGCTGTTGTGGTTACATATGACTGGGCTGAGCAATATAACATCAAAGAACCAGAAAGAACAATTGAAAGATATCCTTGATTGCGTTTCCAGCACTAAAATTTGGAGAAGAGGTAGGTTGGTGTAATTACCAAGCAGCCATCTCACTAGGAATGGTTTTATACTAGGTTGAACTGATCTGGGTGAGTAGTGTCCTAAACATGAAAACAATGGGACAATACAATTAATTCATGCAGAGGAAATGCTGGTCTTTCACAACTGCTCTTTTCCTTGGCATATGTATCCTAGTCTTGCTATAAGTGCAGTTGACAGGTTGTGCTTACTTCATAATCCTCTAGGTGTGCTACATTTGGATATTATTTGCTGCATATGGTTGTTTAAAAAGTTGGTATTGTGCTACTGAATGATCTGTCACAATCAGGGTCTTTGTATTTTGTATGTCTGATGTCCACTGCATTTCTTTCTTCTAATGGGGCATCAAGCAATTCTTCCATCAAACTCATTCACCAATAAAGTGAGCATTCTATACCAATACTTGTCATTCACACACACCAACTGCACTCTGATGTAGGAGTGAGTGAGATTCTTGACTAGCTCATTGATTTAATACAACAAGTGCCACAGCTGTGAGGTTAGTGGTATTGTGCAATTCTTCAAGGCTTATCATTTTTTTCAGGTGAAATCATCAACTCCATACTATATTGCATAGGTTTTATTGTTGATTGCATGCTGGGCAGTGAGCTACTCATCTGCAATACTGATATTGACTTGACTGACACATCATGCAAGTCATCACTATTGCTCAGTTATTTGCTATGTATCAGCAATTGAGAAAGCTACTTGTCCTTCATCAGCAAACCACAACTTTTCCCACAGACCCTCACAGTGTCACAGACACCACAGAATCTCCAGATTCCAAAGCTACAGAGCCATAGTTCTCACAGTGTGCCACAGATTCACAAAATCCCCAGTATTCCAGAGCCACAGTGCCACGGAACTGTCACAACCCCTTAAATCACTTAAGACTAGGGCAGAGACTAGGACTCGAACAAAGGTTATCACAACAGAGAAAGAGATGAGCAGTGACGTCTGGTTGCTACTCTAGGTAGATACAAGAGGTTTGAACTAAAGAACTACTACGACAAAACTAGCTAACTATATAGGCATATTGAAACTGAGATACAAACTGAGTTCTAAACTACTAGCCAATCAGAAAATAGAAATGAGAATCGTACGATGTGATATTGTGACATTGTTGATGTCGTCATAATGACATCATATTCTAGAAGGTTCTAAGATCACGTGATGCTATCTTATCTTATCTTATCCAATAGCATCATAGAAGACCTCTTCATCTTCATCAGGGAGTTCAACTATAGAAGTGGATGTAGGGATTTCGGTAGGGTTAGGGTTTGTCTTAGCGCTGGGTTTAGGCGCTTTAGGGAAATTGAGAAAAGAATAATGATTTGTGTGAGGAATTCGTGACATTACCCCCTCTCTAGGATGAGCGTCATCGCGAATGTATGATGGTCGAATATTGTGTGCTCTCCATTGTTTGAAATCATCCGAATTAAGTATAGATCCTTGAATTCGTTTGGACTTGGCTGCCGTGGGATTCTTTTTATGAAACTCCGCTATCAAAATCGGGGAATTCTTAACGTTTTCTTCTGGTTCCCATGTCGATTCTTCAATTGGATATCCTTCCCATTTTACTCGGTATTGCAGCTTTCCTCGGAATAAACGGCTATCTAATACTTCTTCTACGACAAATTCTTCCTGATCGTCAACTATGTCAGGAGGTGGTCGGGTGGGTTGAGAATGAGGGATCAATTGAGATGCGTAATATGGAGTGAGTAGTTCGACGTGGAACACCGGGTGAATCTTATAGTTTGTCGGTAATTTCAATTTGTAGTTCACTTTGCCGATCTTTTCTAGTATTTCAAAGGGCCCAAGACGACGATCTGACAACTTTTGACTTGGACGACGTTGTTTAATGTTCTTTGCGTCTAGCCAGACTTTGTCTCCCTTTTTATATTGTGGTGCGTCTTTTACTCCTTTATCATAGAACCGTTTCATTCGTTCATTGACAAGTTTCAAAGTAGTTTGCGCATCTTCTCTTGCTTCTTTCATTTGATCTACTCTTTCATCGGCAGCGGGAATACGGGAGTTGGAATTAGGAGATATCATGAATTCAGGATTATATCCATATAGAACTTTAAAAGGGCTATGTCCTGTCACCGTGACTGCATTGTTATGCGAGAATTCGGCAATCGGTAACCAAGATACCCAATCATTCTGTCTATAAGAGGTGAACAAGCGTAAATATTGTTCTACTTCTTGATTTACGCGTTCAGTTTGTCCATCTGTATGGGGATGATAGGCGGTCGAGGCAGACCATTTTGTGCCTAATCGTTTTGACATTTGTCCCATAAATTTAGATACAAACTGTGTTCCTCTGTCTGAAATCACTTTCTTTGGTGTTCCATGATGTTTCCATACATTTTTTAAAAATAGCTCGGCAATTTCCTTCGAGTCTACTTCTTTGGTGGTGGGAATGAAGTGTGCTTGTTTTGTAAATCGATCAACGACAACAAAAATACTATCACACCCTTCACTCTTTGGTAAATCCACTATCAGGTCACATGTGATCGTTTGCCAAGGTCCTTCTGGAACTTCATTTGGCTGTAAAGGTCCCATTGGTTTACTAGGATAGACCTTTGTTTGTCTGCAACGATCGCAACCATCTACATAGTCATGGATATATTTCGTCATTGAAGGCCACCAATAATTTCTGGAAACTAATTCTAAGGTTTTGGCATGTCCAGGATGTCCAGCCGGTGGTGAGTCATGAAATAACTCTAATATTTCTCGGCGTATTTCTTTGTTATTTGGAACGTATACTAATCCTTGGAATAACACCAATCCATCTTCAACATTCCATTCTTCGACTCCTCTGCGTAATTGCACCGGTGCTGCTTTTAGCGTTTCTAGTGCTTTCATTACTTCAGGCTCTCGTTCTGTACATTGTCTAATCTTTTTCAAAAGAGATTTTTCTCCTTCAATAAGAACTTGGCCTCTTTTAGCAGCATTGATTTTGAAAAATTCCGGTTTGAGCAAAATGCGATTAGAATTGTCGTTTTCTACCCCCCCTCTGTGGTCTGATCTCCGAGACAGACGATCGGCCTTATCATTGACTACACCAGGCTTATGTTGGAGTGTAAATTCGTACTCCGCTAGGAACAAACTCCATCTAGCTTGCCTTCTTGTCAATTTTTGGCTCGTCATGAAATATTCGAGATTTTTATGATCTGTCCAGATCTCCACTGGGTGAGGTGCTCCCTGCACATAGTGCCTCCACTCTTCTAACGCTCGAATGATTGCTAATAATTCTTTGTCATGAATGTCGTAATTTCGTTCTGCATCATTCATTGATTTCGAATAATAAGCGATAGGATGCCATAGTCCATCTTCCATGAGTTGAGAAAGAACTGCTCCAGTTGCGTAATCGGAAGCATCTGTTTCTATCTTTTTCTTTTTCTCAACATCTGGCATTACAAGGACCGGAGCTTCAGTAAAGCATTTCTTAAGTTCATCGAACGCATTTTGTTGTTTCTCCGTCCAATTCCATGAAGCATCTTTTCGTAGCAAATCATTCATTGGTTTGGCTATATCCGAGAACCCCAATATGAATCTTTGATAAAAGTTGGCAAAGCCCATGAATGCTTGTATATCTTTAACGCATTTGGGAACAGGCCATTTCAATACTCCTTCTACTTTCACAGGGTCCATAGATACATTGCCTTTCTCCACAATCAACCCTAAGAATTCAACTTTAGACTGTTCGAAGCTACATTTTTCTGGCTTTAAGAACAGGTCGTTTTCTTTTAATCGTTTGAGTACTTCTCGCACGACACTTCGGTGTTGCTCTTTATTCCCATTGGTAAAGACCAAGATATCATCGATGTAGACAACGACCGTCTTTCCATCGATAAGATCTCTAAATATTTCATTCATCATGGTCTGGAAAGTTGCTGGAGAGTTCGTCAATCCAAAGTACATTACGGTTGGTTCGTGGTGACCAAAAGGCGTTTTAAAGGCTGCCTTCCACTCGTCTCCTTCTTTCATCCGAATGTTATTGTATCCCCATCGTACATCCATCTTAGAGTACATGGTGGCACCAGTTAAAGCATCAATTAGATCTTGAGATCTCGGTAGTGGATATGCATTTTTAACCGTTTTCTCATTGAGCTTTCTATAATCCATAACTGGTCGTAATTTGCCATCTTTTTTGGCTACAAAGAAGAAAGGTGCTGCAACAGGAGATTGTGAGTCTCTGATACGTCCTAATGCAGTTTCGGCTTTTAACCAATCTTTCAATGTGTCCATTTCTTTTGGTGACAAGGGATAAGGTTTTGCATTCGGTGGAAGATCGTTCTCATCTTTGAGATCTATCGCATGATCCCATTTCTTCCTTTCAGGAAATCTCTTCGATTCTTCTTCTGAGAACACTCCTAGATAGTCATGAAGCCAATCAGGAACCATTTCTTCTACTGATTTTTTTTTCATAGTAGCCTCTTCTGCTACTTTCTGTTCTGTGGCGATAGAAGCTTTATACCTAATCCAGATGTTCTCAGGACTATCTTCATCCTCGACTTCTTCTACCATCGCCCTCTTCTTTGCCATGCCTTCGTCGTCATCTTCCTCTTCCGTGGGAATCAGATCTGGCAAGTCTTCCTTTTTTTGGAATTTACGTTTTTCTTTATTTTTTTGTCTTTTTTCTTTTTTAGATT
>MU172926.1:0-15541 GCA_016695475.1 Suillus decipiens | reverse complement strand
CATGAAGGCTGCTTTCTCTTCTTCATGATCTCCAACCTTGAGTCCTAATTCAGCGAAACGAGTCATTGATCCAGCGGCATTTAGCGAGCCGTCAATATTCTTGACTGGTATGGGACGCAATAATTTACGACATCGAACATCATTGTCCTTGACAAATCTCTCACTTATAAATAATGTTGATGCACCGCAATCTACAAGTGCTTTTACGTCTGCTTGTCTGTTCTTCCCTTTCAATGTAACTGGAATATAAAAATGCTCGGATTTGGATCGTATATACACTTCAGTTACATCGGCGAAAGTAGAAAGAATAGAGAAATGATTGTTCGGGTCTAGGTCCGCAGACTCTGACTTCAACCCTTCTAAAAACCCTTGCCTTCTTTAGAGGCGAGCCACTGCTCAAATTACTTTGGGGCCTTGGATTCTTCTTCGGCAGACGATGCCTTCACTTGCGCTGGTTTTGGCGCCTCTTTGCAGTTCCTAGCCATATGTCCTTCTCCACCGCATCTGTAACATTTGAAAGCACCAGGCTTTCCTTGCGGTTTAGGAGCGTTACGTTGTCTCCCAGAGTCGACGTCCATGGCGTCACTGTCTTTGGGTCCAGCCCTTGAAGAAGAAGGAACTCCACTAGTAGACTTAGGAGTCCACCAGGTGTTTCGCTTCTTTTCAGCGTCTAACTCTTCAAAGTTTTGCCCAATTTCAACTGCTCTCTCAATCAACTTGTTGAGAGTATTCTTTTCCTTGAGCGCAACATGTGCAAGTTGTTCTTTGACCCGGGATTGAAGGCCAGATCGGAATTTGAGGCGGAGGTCGTAATCTGAGAAGTTTGTGAAAACAGACTTCTGTTTGAAAGATGCAACGTATTCCGGTACTGTGCTAGAGCCTTGCCTAAGGGTCTCTAGTTCTCGGATGGCTTTTGCTTCTTTGTTTTCGTCTTTAAACATCCGTGAGAATTCTTCGATAAAATCGTCGAAGATTAATTCTCCCATGGATTGTTGTTTGACGTAAGGTTCTGCCCATTTTCCAGCATTGCCTTTTAAGTAAGATAGAAGAAGCGAAAGGTGTTGTTGAGGTGTTGCACTTGGATATTGTGAAAGATAAAGCGATATTTGCGCCAGGAATGTTTCAATGTCAATGGAGTCTTTCTCTCCAGTAAACTCCGTGGGTTTAGCGATTTTCGGAGCTCCTCCAGGTTTCGTCGATTCTCTCTTTTTCAGCTCCTCTATTTCGTCTTTTTGTAAACGGAGTTGAACTTTGAGATCTTCGTTTTGCTCTGATAAATCGTGATTCAAATCTTGAATCCTACGGAGTTGTTCTTGCATAGGAGCGAGTGCTGATTGCACCATTGTGTTGATGTATTGTGCCAATTCTTGGGCATTCTCGGCGGGAACTGCAGACATAGTGCCAGTTGTTTTCTGGAACCCGATTCACTGATGTCTGTTGGTTGACTAGTTGTAACGGTCAACCCGACTGGGAAAGATGATGGAAAGGAGAATGTGAAAAAAGGGTACGTAAATGGAAAACTGAGCGGTCCCCGATATCTGATCAGATCTACCTCGTACTCAGGTCCTAAAGGGTTCTTTAATCAACCCAACTAGGCGCTTCCCTATTTACTGACTAGAAAAGGATGTATGTAAAGGTTTTCGTGAACCTTCCAAGTGGGAAAAACTCCAGAGACAGGTGCTCTTCCAGCCGAAGCTTACAAGCGACCGTCTATCATAAACAAGGAGACAATTCCACTAATTACTCGGAAAGAAGACTAGACCTTCTATTGTATGAAAGTGAAATGTAACGTAAAAGATGAAACTATAGTAGAACTCAGCAGGCAGGGTCTTGGGCCAGCACTGAGGTCGCGGATCGAACACCTAATGTTGCTCGTCCTCCGTCTACTGGCAGCAGCAATGTAAGGCTGGGCCTGGTAGAGGTCTACTAACTACGAAAAGATGTATGTATGAATGCGCTCAAAGTGAGCAAAGGATGATATGAAGAATATGGTTTTGTTCCTGTCTTTACAGTGGAATGTGCTGTTAGAGACGGGTACAGAAAGATGATAAAGACTTCTTGAAGTAGATGTCAGCAGTTGCTGAGACCGACGTCAAAAAGAAGTAATGCAGCGGTATGCGAGTCGGAGTCCCCTATAGTTCAAACCTAATGTCACAACCCCTTAAATCACTTAAGACTAGGGCAGAGACTAGGACTCGAACAAAGGTTATCACAACAGAGAAAGAGATGAGCAGTGACGTCTGGTTGCTACTCTAGGTAGATACAAGAGGTTTGAACTAAAGAACTACTACGACAAAACTAGCTAACTATATAGGCATATTGAAACTGAGATATAAACTGAGTATGAAACTACTAGCCAATCAGAAAATAGAAATGAGAATCGTACGATGTGATATTGTGACATTGTTGATGACATCATAATGACATCATGTTCTAGAAGGTTCTAAGATCACGTGATGTTATCTTATCTTATCCGATAGCATCATAGAAGATCTCTTCATCTTCATCAGGTAGTTCAGTTATAGAAGCGGATATAGGGATTTCGGTAGGGTTAGGGTTTATCTTAGCGCTGGGTTTAGGCGCTTTAGGGAAATTGAGAAAAGAATAATGATTTGTGTGAGGAATTCGTGACAGGAACTCACAGAATATATCACAAAAATTTCACCAAGTCTTTTCTTTAGTTGGACATCAACACTAAGCCTTAGTAATAACAAAATGTTCATCAAGTCTTTTTCTTTGGTTTAATTGCAAACACTAAACCTTGGTATACACCAAAGCTTATTAAAATTCATTATTAGGACAAAAAGTGCTAAGCCTATTGACTAAAACTTGTCAAAATTCGCAATTTTTACACTTTGTACTAAAGCTCCTAGTTTTCCTAGTCAAAAATATGTTACAATAAGGATTACTTTTCCTGGAGATTTCAATAAGGTTAAGTTATAATGAGGTTTGAAGTCACAGTGAGGTGGCTTGAATATGGACTTTAACTTGGTGACAATATTATGGCTTGAGAATCAGTAGTATATATATTATTGTGAGTAATAACAAACAAAGATACTATAGTGTGATGATAAGTATGTGTTGTTGTAATGCTTGCTAAGCTCAAGAGGTCTCAAGTTCAACTCCTGGCATTGACAAATAAAAGTGTCAAAAGTGCGAATTTATTTTGTACCATTTACTTAAATGGCACTGTGAGCTGTGGCACCTGGGAGGTTCTAGGCAGAGCTGTACAGATGGGACCAAACTAGGGAGCTGGGATACTGTACAGCTCTGTACAGCCTGTTTTAGTTTGCTGATGCACGCCTCCTCCTAGATGTTCGAAAATATCATTCTACGCTCGTAGCTGACTCAGATGCAGTGATTGCCACGAGTATGATGATATTTCACGAGCACGCCCAAGTGACTAGCAGTGATGTCTAGCATTTCCAATGTTGATACGATGTTCCAAAATGAAAGACAGGTTTGGGCACACTATATCATGGTGTGTCAGCCCATACCCACTGATTTCCGCAGTACAGAATGCACCAGAATATCTCGCATCGTGTGCATGACGATCGATCGGGTGCTAACTGCGCGGCAGCTAAGCAAGGAGTGGGTAACTTGAATGTGTACACCCTCTCACGGCCACTTTCAATTGGAGGCCTATTTAAAGCCAGCACGCGGTGAAGGGTAACCTTGATAGAGTTTGTGGCCAATGTCAGGTGTGACAGTGAAATTCTAGAATGGTCTAGTACGGCAGATCCTTTAAGCGGGCTTTGAGCTTTGTACGTTTCCTTCTACAGCTAGTACTTAATTCCCCATCCAACTTGAACATGGAATTGACTCTGAGTAGCGGGTGCCCACAGGAGACGAACTGATAACTGACATACCAACTCTCAGCACTAGCCGAATCGACGAGTTTAACAAGCCATGCCGCGGTACTAGTGTGAATATTACGTAGTGAGAAGCTTTCAGGAACATGCTGCCAAAGCTGAAATGAAGTTGTGAATGATCAACGATGGTGCTAATCAGACAGGATCGTCGTACAAAGGACTCCTGCTCAACAACCAACTCAGAGGACATGATACTGGTACCTCGGATGCATATATTATATTATATTGCTAGAATTGGGCTATTGTATATTAAATCAGAGTAATGTATAATTAAACTCGGAACTTAGTCATCGGCATGTAACGTGCAGTAGAGTCCGGCAAGTCGTCAGCGCCGACAGTCACAGCATCGACCTTGGTTTGGCAGCTCTTCAGTGCTCAGCTCTAGTTCACAACTCACAACTCATTGTTCTTCAAATTTCAGCCTTCGTACCCCACCCTCCACGTTTTGATGGGGTGGCGGCAAGTGACTTGCTACTATGTGACCATCCGCGAGACTCTCGCTTATCTTTGTGTAATAACAATGACAATGTATGTATTTATAATCAACTTAAGCCGAACGGCGGCACTCCGAGTTCTTCAGTTGCAAGTCTCCATCCATCCGGCCCAGTATTTTCGCTGTCCTCGCCTTCTTCGACATGTCCTCCAAACAGTCAGAAGAATTTGTCAAGGACAAGGAAAAAAAGGTCGAGGAGGCCAACGCAACCAACCTTAGACCTTCAAACCTTCAACTAGATGCTGGTGATGAGTACACCAATATTCGTCAAAAGTGGTGGCAGTTCTGGTAAGTGAAGCCATTTGCAAACAATGTCCTGCTTGATCGAGCCGCGAGCAGGTTACCTAAAACCCTACCACCTCCAGCTCCCCCGTCTCTGGAGGATGCAACAGTGAGTGAATCCCCTATGCTGATTTTTTGGCCTAGTAACATGGTATTCTACAGGTGACACCCTTTGCCAATGCCTCCATTTTCTCTCAGCTCACCTACTCTTGGATCACTGACATCATGGTCGGTCACTCCTGACTCCAACGTATACTGTTATAACGCATACATCCAGGTTCTCGGATATCAGCGCACATTACAAGCGTCTGATTTATACAAAATGGACCCATCCAGAGAGTCGGCCTTCCTTGCTGCTGAACTTGAAGCTGCATGGGAGCGTCGTGTTAAAGCAGCAGCCGACTGGAATGCACGACTCGAGAGTGGAGAACTCAAGCCATCTCTCCTCAAACGTGCCGGCTGGGCCATGCGTGCAATTTCAAGCAATGGTCAGAAACAAGGCGCTACTTGGTCCGAGCGATGTGCAGCGTTTCAAAATCATTGGCGAGAATCCGAAGGACGGAAAGAGGCCAACCTTGCTTGGGCTTTGAATGACGTCTTTCGCGGTATGTTCTGGATTGGAGGTGTATTCAAGGCATGGGTTTTCCTCGTAAATTTACATTGTCATAATTAATGTACAACACATCACTCAGGTCTTTGGTGATACCTCACAGCTCATGGGTCCTATTGTCCTTCGGGTAAATGGAACCTGTGTTTGGTTGTGGTAACCTCTGATGTTCGTTCACCTTTCTGCAGCAAATCATTATTTTTGCGCAGGAACGTTCCGCTGCAACTATTGCAGGAACACCTGGCCCTGATGTCAGCCGTGGTATTGCCATGGCTCTTGGGCTCTTTCTGTTCACCGTGACAGCCAGCATCTGTACCCACCAGGTTTGTAAAAAATTATGAGTTACATTTGGTTCAGCTAATATTTTCCAAGTTTTTTTGGCGTTCAATGGCAACGGGCGTATTGATTAGAGCCGCATTGATAACGTGCATTTACGAGCGTGGAGTGAACCTCACGGGCAAAGCGCGTGTCAAACTCAACAACGCAGTGCTTGTTAACCATATTTCTACTGACGTGAGCAGGATTGACGCGTGTATGCATTGGTTTGTGAGTTGCAAACTTAAGTATTGCACTCATGCTGTTGACTGACTCGTAGCCTGTCCCTCGTGACTAGCATGCAGGTCAGTTTACAGGATCCTTGACATTCAAACTTAGAGATGACTTACTATCCTCAAGCCTGGACCGGCCCTATTCAGGTCACAATTTGTTTGATCATTCTTCTAACTGAGGTCTGTTGTAGGCTATGAAGGGTTCAAATTGTTCTAACTGCACTTGGAAACTAGCTCGGGCCGTCTGCACTCGCTGGTTTCTCACTATTTATCCTCATGATTCCAATTCAACAGCGGTTAATGGCACTGCAGCACCGTGTGCGCTTAATATCGATGAAGTGGACCGATCAACGAGCCAAAATACTGCTGGAGGTACTGGGTACGTAATCTCAGGGCAGCTGCTACGTGCAAGGGCGCTGAAGATGTGCGCAGGCGCTATGCGGGTTGTCAAGTACTTTTCATACGAGGTTCCTTTCCTTCAAAGTAATCAGGATGTCAAGAAATAACAACAACATTCTCACGAATATCACTTAGGAATCTTTGACCTTCGAAAGAGGGAACTGCATGGGGTCCGATGGATTCTGCATCTAACTTCGGCGAAGTAAGTCCAGATATATATAGCATGGCGACGCCTAATCAAATCTGCACAGCTTGGCGCTCGCGACTTCGATGCCAGTCCTCGCTGCCACACTGGCTTTTGTTACATACACACTTACAGCGCACGACTTCAATGTCGCTGTCATATTCAGTTCGCTGAGTTTGTTCCAGGTGAAGTCGTTTCCCACGGCATTCATAAACACGCACGTAACTGATAGGTAAATAGCTTCTCCGCCAACCAATGATGTTCATGCCTCGTGCTCTATCGGCTATTCCCGATGCATCTAGCGCGATTCAGCGGCTTACGCCCGTGTTCCGCGCAGAGCTTATTTCCGGAGATACACTTGTGATCGACCAAGACCAAGAATTTGCGCTTCTGACAAAGGACGCAACATTTGAGTGGGAATCACATGGAAAAGAGTCTGGCGAGGCTTTCAGCTCGAAGGGCGCACGCCGCGGCGGTCCAACGAGAAAAAAGGACAGGAGCGTGAAGGAGGACCCGGCGAAAGAAAAGCCTGCTCCCGGAAAGGACGCGCCTCTTTTTCAGGTAAAGGATGTGACTATGACGATTCCACGAGGTCAGCTCGTCGCTGTAGTTGGGCCTGTCGGGAGCGGCAAGGTTAATCTTATCGAGTGAAATTCTTAAAGCGACTACTGACCCATGAACAGTCCAGTTTATTGCAAGGACTAATAGGGGAGATGAGAAAGGTCTCCGGACATGTCTCGTTTGGCGGTCGCGTTGGTTATTGTCCGCAGACTGCATGGATTCAGAATGCTACATTGGTTAGCATGGTGTCGCCTCACAAGGGAAAATACATCTAACATTTTGCCCTAGCGTAATAATATCACTTTTGGTCAACCGTTCGAGGAAGAGAGATATTGGCGCGTTATTGAGACCGCTTGTCTACTCCCAGATCTCCAACTGCTCCCAGATGGGGATCTGACTGAGGTATGTAGCTGAATTCAGCTTGATAACATTGCTCATACTCTATTTCAGATCGGAGAAAAGGGGATCAATCTTAGCGGTGGCCAAAAGCAGAGAGTGAGTTCGTGGCTTGTCTCCATTAAGATGATTTTTATCTTCGACCTAGGTCAACATTGCTCGTGCCCTGTATCTTGACCCTGAAATTGTTATATTTGATGACCCGCTCTCCGCAGGTGAGCTATGTCGTTTATGTCACCTCTATTATACTGACAAATATCTTCAGTGGATGCTCACGTCGGAAAGTCCTTATTCCAAGACGCCATCGTGGGTGCCCTGCGGAACCGTGGTATCACTGTCATTCTGGTCACGCATGCAATCCACTTTCTCTCTCAGGTAGATTACATTTACACCCTGAACAACGGCATCATCACGGAGAGCGGAACATACGAGGAACTGATCTCTCGCGGTGGTGATTTTGCGCGTTTAGACCTAGAATATGGTGGTGATGCCTCGGAAGGGAAAGATGAAGACCGAGCAGAGGAAGGCACTCCGCCGACAGGCATTACCATCGATGATGTGAAGATGAAGTCAGAAAGAGCCAGAGAAAAGGCTACTGGCAGCGGCAAACTCGAAGGTCGCTTGATCGCCAAAGAGAAGCGGTCGACAGGCTCCGTGTCCTGGGGAGGTGCGATCAATTTCGTTGGAAGTGTTTCTCTATATTGAAACTGTTTTGAAGTGTACTGGACCTACCTGGTTGCGGGACGCGGTTCAATAACAGGTCCCCTACTTATTTTCGCCATGCTTGGGATGCAGGGAAGCCTGATCTTGAATTCGTACACGCTAGTTTGGTGGGAGACCAAGTTAGTGTTTTTTATTGACTTCTTGATTCATTTTCTAAAATTCTGGTGCAGCAAATTCGACCGACCAAACTCGTTTTATCAGATACTGTACGGCTGTCTAGGGATTTCTCAAGCGGTCTTCACATTATTTCTGTAAGTCGGGCCCTATCGCAGATGATGGCATGCTGACTTGCTGCAGTTGTACTGGCATAGACTTCATTTCGTATTATGTTTCTCAAAGCCTGCACAACAAGTCAGTACGCAACGTGTTTCATGCATCTATGTCCTTTTTCGACACCACAGTAAGTGATTGTATACGAAAGCGCTAAAACCAATGCCTATTGTATTCCTTTAGCCCATGGGCCGAATCTTGAGCATTTTTGGCAAAGATATCGATGGTCAGTATCTCACTGATTGTTGCTATACTATTCTTACTGAAACTTTTTACTCAGGTATTGACAATCAACTACCACGTGAGTCGTCTGCTACTGCATAGCTAAATGTTACTCACGCATGGTCAAGAATCAATGAGATTGCGTACGTTATCTTCACGTTTCGCTTACCGAGACTGACGAGAATTTAGTTGTCACTATGCTGTCCGGCTTGATGGGCTCTGTGATCATCGTTTCTGTCCTCGAACCGTACTTTCGTCAGTATATAGAGATTATTTCGAGGATATGGCTCATGCATTTTTAGTTATTGCTGTGTTCTTCATCGCTATCGGTTACAGCTATTTTGCTGCCTTTTATCGAGCTAGTGCTCGTGAAGTCAAGCGCCTGGGTTTGTTGTTACATTCTGACCTGAAAAGCCTCCGCTGAAATTGGTCCTTAGACTCTATGCTTCGCTCTCTTCTTTATGCCCACTTTTCGGAGACCTTGACAGGACTTCCCACAATCCGAAGCTACGGAGAAATGAAGCAATTTATTACCGCTAATAGATACTACGTTGATCTAGAGGATAGAGCTCTATTCATCGTGGTTACGAACCAGAGGCAAGTAATCTTATACATATCTCGGCAGTCGTTGGTTCATCACCATTCCTCAGATGGCTTGCAATAAGGTTGGATTTCATGGGAGGTATATTGGTCTTCCTTGTAGGTGCCTATTCAACGACAGATACCTCATACTTATGATCTCGATAGGTTGCTCTCCTCGCAGTGGTCAACGCCTCCGGGATAAACGCCGCTCAGATAGGATTGGTGCTGACGTATACCAGTGGGTCTCTAAATACCGCCATGGTACATCCGATTAATTTTTGTGTATCACAGCCTCACTGTCACAAATGTGTAGTCTGGTGACCAGACAAACAGCAGACGTTGAGGTGAGGCTTTCTACTATCTCACATTACGAGCTATTGAATGGCGGTTTGCCTCAGAATTACATGAATGCAGTGGAGCGAGGTGGGCTGTCAATTTCATGATAAATTAATTCTCGCTTATACCCTGTAGTGGTACAGTACGTTGCGGGTGACACGATACCTGAAGAGGCTCCGTATGAGATTGAAGAACGAAAGCCCCCGGCGCAATGGCCTCAACATGGTGCCGTCGAATTTAATGACGTTAAAATGTCATATAGGCCGGGCCTTCCCAATGTATTGAAGGGGATCTCGATCAAGATTAAGGGAGGAGAAAAGATAGGTGTTGTTGGAAGGTGAGCTGGTTTGTTGGATCTACACGTGTATGCTAATGCGGTGTCCCTTTAGGACTGGTGCTGGCAAATCTTCATTGATGCTCGCACTATTTCGTATTGTTGAGGCGTCTGGTGGTTCAATTACTATTGATGGGTGTGTGGGTTATCGCTCGTGATGAGTATTGGTTTTCACCCATTTTAGTGTCGACATATCCACAATTGGTCTTAAAGATCTCCGCTCCAAGATTTCCATTATCCCACAAGATGTCTGTAAAGTTTTTTGTACAACCTAACACAAAACTGATGTACGAACTCGACAGCCCCTTCTATTTAGCGGTTAGTGTTGTAGATCTACATCTTGTGTGGAGCACTAAAAGAGATCCAGGGACCATACGCTCCAACCTAGATCCATTCTCCCAACACAATGATGCAGAGCTGTGGGATGCGCTGCACCGATCTCGTCTACTTGATTCTAGCACCTCGCAGCAGTCATCATCTGGTAATGGTGTTGAACGCGAGCAAGCTTCCACCAGCCGCTACGACCTTGACACCACCATCGAAAGCGAAGGAGCAAACCTCAGTGTTGGGGAGAGATCTCTGCTCAGTCTAGCTCGTGCGCTGGTGAAAGATTGCAAAGTCGTTGTGCTTGATGAGGCCACGTTAGCCATGTGCTCTTTTCCTGGATGCTTGATATTGAATTTTTTTCCAGAGCCTCTGTCGATCTCGATACTGATAGCAAGATCCAGCAAACTATCCAGACAGAATTCCAGGATCGCACGCTACTTTGTATTGCCCGTGCGTTTCATCTTCTGTACTCTTGGTACAATGCTAATGACACCTTAGACCGACTTCGTACTATCATTTCATACGACCGGATTCTGGTCCTTGACGCTGGCCTCGTTGCCGTAGGTTTATTTGAATGCCTTTTAGCGATTAGTACTCACTCTACGGAAGGAATTTGATACTCCATGCAATCTTTTCAAGATAGAGAGCGGACTTTTCCGCGGAATGTGTGAGAGGAGTAATATTTCTTTGAAAGATATAGAGACAAGTGGACAGGTTTAAATAGCCAACTCTTGAGGTTAATTTCCTTTTCATGTTAACAAGGCCTGCACCTACTATATGACGCTTATTTTTTATAGCGATCCTAAAGATGTCGTTCTTTACTCGAGAGAATACTTTTATACATATTCAGGCTGGAAAGAGAAGCGAATACCAACATTCCCGTACTGTAAGCCTGATGCTTACCACGTGACAGACGTATCGCTCCTACTGTCCTTAGACTGGTGACCAGCCCAGGTAAACCCTTGACTGAGCGTTTTCTCAGAGTAACGTGATGTCTGGCCAATGAGAGTCCTTCTAGGCAATCAACCTGAAGGTGTAACAGTTGGAATCGAGTCCTTCGAGAAAAAATCACCGGCCCAAGGCGTCCCGCTAGGTTAGGTTTCTCAGTCCATTAGAATATATTAGATGAATGTACACGACCATCGAAGGTTTGCCTCATAGAGGCTCTGAGGGACTGGTCACGAGTTCTTATCGTCACACATATCCTCAATCATACCCGTCGATGTGACGGCGTTCCACGTACCTGGCTCTGCGAATTGATGTAACGCCGACCCATCAAACTGCGTGATGGATTTAATGTAGTACATAAATCTTTGGTTAACAGGGTCTACATCATATTTGCAGTGCTAGAGCCGTGATACCTCTTCTTGGCGATAACACATAACGACGATAGTGGTATATATAGCAGGAACGCTATCTAATGAGAACCTTCCTCACTCGCTCTCATCCTTTCAATATAAATATGACCCTCGTCTCAAACGATCCCAGCCTTTGGCCCCTAATTAATTCCACCCGGTTTTCTAGCTATTTTATAGGTTCGTGGAAAGCCAGTCGCACAATGATGGTGATGCCTTGATTTGACCTTGACTACGACTACGGTCTCCCAGTTGCCTCCTTTGCTGCAGTCGTATATGATTGGAGTGAGTAAGTTAATATCAAGGAATTGCTAATATGCTCATGATATTTTCAGCACTCACATTCGGACAGGAGGTGGGTTGGTGCCATTACCGGACTAGCCATCCCATTAACAATAGTTTCATAGTTTGAACTGATCTGGGTAAGCACAGTGCTCTGTCAGAAGAGTAGCGGAATAATAATAATACAATCGACTTGGGGCAGAGGCGACGCTGGTCCCTCATGTCCATTATGTATCTTGCTGTATGTAATTATTATGAGTGCAGTTGAAACGTTGTACTCACTTCGACATGCTCTAGGTGCGCTATGCTGTAATGCCATACGGCATGTAAGTTTGCAAGGTTGACCATCTTGAATTGGGTTGTGCTCACCAGTCATCCCCTATAACCAGCACCATCATGTTGGGTACGTCTCTTCACATTCACCGCGTTTGTCTCTTACGGCTTGGCGATGTACAGCAAGTCTTCCTTCGGTCTCGTTGACAGATACAGTGAGTATTCTGCCCTGGTGTTTGTAATTCCCATCCAATGTTACCTGCCCTCCTATTTAGGGGTGAGTGAAATTCTCGACTGGCTTGTTGGTTGAGAATGATGTTTGCAACAGATGTAAGTCTCCTTATCCTCCTATATTTATCGCTAACTAGATTTCTCAGGCAGTACCGCGTACTTCGCACTAAACTGGATTACTCTATCAATAGATACTGTTCTGTGCGGTGAGTTACAATTGCACTACCTCAGTAAAGTGACCATAATGACATGGCATTCAAGCCATCACGATCACTCGGTTATATGCTATGTACCAGAGATCCAGAAAGATGCTCGTCTTTCTCATCGTGATCGCCGCGTCTTTCGCGATCGTCGGTGGAGTGACATCAGGAAATTGACCCGAAACTGTTATGACCAGATACATGTGACAAACAAAACTCATTATTATATCTCTAGCTTTAGATTTAGATACTTTTCTCATGGTGTCACACATATACGAAATAAGATATGGTTTTATAAGGGAGATATAATTATGATACGCATATTGTAGGCTGACAGCAGTGTGACAATGGAATGTTTCAACCATTACAATTGGCTGGCCTTGAAGCACATCATTTTATCTCCAGCTGTAAAATCAGATGATATTATCACACTGTGGCACATATACAACAGGAGATATGATTATCTAAGGGAGACATAATTTTGATATTTGTATTGTAGGCCTGATAGCAGTGTGATAATAGAACCTTCCAACCCTTATAATTGACTGGCCTCGAACTACATGATGATATCTTCAGCTTTCAAATCCGATAATATTGTCATGCTGTCGCACACATGTGAAATAATATTTGACCATACGACTCGGGGGATATTTAATATTGATATGTATTTGAGATGGGACGACGACATGGTATTTGAATACATTGCAACTGGCTAACCTCAAAACAAATACTAGATGACTGTACAAGTGAAGATATATAGTTCATGGCTTCGTCAGCAGAATTATAGCATGTTGCAACAAAAAAATTTCATTTTACTAGTAGCAGCACTGAGTAGAAGCGCCGTAGTACTAATGAATGGAGCGGGATATTGACTAAATGACATACGAACCGGGCTGGACGTAGGGTGAGCAAGCATGTATATCCCCTGGGTGATAGAGATATTTACGGCTCAAACGCTTTACTTCCAATTCATGCCAGCAGATGCAAATCGGTGGTCATAACAATGAACGAAATAGGAACATAGATAACACAAATGAAGTCCATCATACAGCTGAATACAACTGACTTGCGTAAATAATATAAATGTCCTGGTGGTACATTTACAAGAGCGTCATGAGAGCGATATGGAACGGGAAGATGTAGATGAGGTTGACATCCAATCATCAGACCAAGCGTCAGGTGAATCTGATTCATCCGTCTCAGTAGTGCCTACATATCACTTTAGTGAGAGAGAATTTAAGAAGCTGCATGCTCACCATCATCACTACGGTGGAACTCGGCGATGCGTACAATGGCTTCAGACAACATGTCGACTTCGGACTGGGCGCGTTGCTTCTTCAAGTCCAGAATGTGGAAATCAGATTTGAGCATTTCCAGTGGTTTAAACTTCGTTGCTGTGAAGCTGTTGCCGTGGTCGATGCGTAGGGGCTGGCTAGATTCCGCCAATGATGTGCTCATGTATGCACTATATGTGAAGTTATCGACCCAAGTTTTCATCACGTGAGGCAGGGGAATAAATTGATCATTGGGCTGTACAGCATCAGAATACTGGGCCTTCGTAATACGAACAGCACTCACCCTTAGTACATGGTCATGAAGACAGGGGCATTGTAAAGTTAAAGGGAAATCATGGAGGATTCGGCTAGCATTGGAATCTTGTGTGATGTCCTGAGACTGCGACGACGCCCGAAGCCATGCATGGCATTTGTCTTGAATGGCCTTTGTAGGTTGGAAACCATTGACCGAGATGCACGTGTGGCATGCTCCCACAGACTCGACAGCTTCGGGCGTGACCACCTTTGGATCAGCGCGACATGGTGCTAGTAACAAATTTAGAGGGTCGGACAATATACTTCGAACATCATAGCTCACCCAAGTGAGCTCCAACGTTTAGCTCATCCAAGTGAGCTCCAACGTCTAGCTCTTCATCCAAGTGAGCTCTAACGTCTAGCTCTTCACACAAGTTTGCAATAGCGCTACTGAATAATGATACTTCTATTTGAGCCCGATCCATTCGCTCTTCCATCAAAAAAACGCCCTCCTCGCTTCAGGTATTCCAAGCAGCTTTCCTCTTCATGTTGGAGGCCTGTTTGCGTCACGTCTTCCTTGAGGCTCACTTCAATGAGAGCCTTGATATCAAGAGGGTCGACCAATCCAAAAAGCACGCAAGCTGCCGTAAAGAGAGAGCCCGGAAGCTAGATATGAAGTTATAAGGGAACAGTGTAAATACATATAGGTACACTGACAGTTTCACGCCCCTTTGTCTGGAGCCAGCATACCAGGGCGTTCTCATTGTGCCCGAGAATATCGAGGTTCAAAGGTGTGTCGCATGTAGAAAGAATAATATTTGACATGGTGAAAATGGTGGGCGGAGAAAAGTGAGGTTAGGGATGTTCACACGATGATATGCTGACACAAACTATACAGTTGGTTTTGGAGCAATGGCCCAGCTATGGCGCATGATAGCGATCAAACTATAAAAACGTTAGATACAGCAATGACTAGCGAATGACATAATTCACACACATAGCGAAGTCTAGATCTGCAGGTTTAGGCACGCCATCACGCCATTGTGTGCCATTGATGAAATTAATATGTATTCTTCCGGAAGCCACCAAGCGGCATAGATGAGCAGATATTAGTATTGACATTGTTGCTCAATGCTTACCTTAGCTGCAATAATAAAAGGGCTCGAAATCACAAAGATTTGCCAACGGAAAACGCTACATCTCAAAAAGCTCTTCTTACAAATGACATATAGACGGGGCGTAAATTTAGGCAAACACTTTTTGTTTTGTTCCGTGCTTGGGCCAGCTAACCCTTTGGACTTCGCCCTTCCTACACATTGAATCTCGATTAGTTCAGAGCGCAGACATCACACGAATGTAAACTTACTTGATGGTACATAATGCGTTCATAGTGGCCATGAATGGCGCGTGGCTGGGGTCGTCAGATTGACCGAATAGCATAGGAAGTGTCTCGCATACGTGTGTATGCATCTCGCTTGGATATATAAACTCATGAGAGTCTTTGAATTCGTTGTTGAAGTAGCCCAACAGGACGT
>MU172925.1:664215-882831 GCA_016695475.1 Suillus decipiens | reverse complement strand
AAATGATGCCCAACGGCTTCACCGTTGGAATACACATGGGTTCGTAACTGACCTCCTTGCGCTCTTTGTTGAATGACTCGCCATACCTAGGTACCTGGCACAAGCCTAGCGAACCATATGACGCAAGCAAGGTGCATGATGAGATCAAGTACACCAAGGACGACGACGAGGCCATCGACAATTGGATTGCAGGTAAGAAATTCTGGAAAACTCTGCGTGATCTCGTATCTGAGCTTCAAAAACCGTGCAGACCACGTTGAGACTACCTGGCACAGTCTAGGTAAGCACAATACAGAAAATGTCTCGTAACGAAATGATCCTAAACTCTTAAACAGGAACCTGCGGTACGGCGGCTGTCTTCCTATAAATAATTAAGAAAGATCACTAAATCAGCTATTAGCTATGAAGCCTCGTTCAGAGGGAGGTGTTGTGGATCATCGCCTCAATGTCTATGGTACACAGAACTTGAAGTGTGTCGACTTGAGCATCTGTCCTGTGAGTGATCGTGTAATATCTAAGTGGCTCTTTCTTACCTTATCATATAGGTTAACTTGGGCACAAACACCTATTCATCCGCGCTCCTCGTTGGCGAGAAGGGAGCAGATCTTATCTGCGAGGGCCTCGGTCAGTGAATTACTATCTTTCAAGGATTGTCATCGCTGAAAGAATTGTGCATCAGGCATCAAGGTCAGGACACCTCACGCTCCTGTTCCCCATGCGCCCATCCCATTAGGTCGCCCTGCAACTCAGCTTGTTCGTTGAAGGATTTAGTTTGTCTTGGTTGAAAAATCGCCAGGTTTCAACACTCCAAAATCCGTGTACATTATACTTAAGCACGACCATGATGTTATTCAGTCAGTTCTTGAAAGGAAAACATCTAGATCGCTTGATTGAAGCTTGTATTGGTGAGTACGTAATGATCGAGTGAATTATTAGTGGTAGTCAGAGTGGACGATTTTGAGGCGATTCGGCATGAGGTTCAAAAAAACGATTTGGGACGCTGAGAATCGGATTTTGTGCTTAATCGTCGAAGCGCCTCTCGAGGCGCTTCACGCGATTCTGAATCGGATTTTACACTGTAAATTCAACTGTATTTCTTTTATTTATTAAAGCCGCAAAGATTGCTCCGGAAATTCGTTGTTGCTACCACGACTTTTGTTCTAATTCATACACGCTGATCAGTACAAATGCAACCAAAAGTACATGCATGCCTCGTATCTAATTTCCTGTCATAAAACATAATCGACGTGTGTAGTGACGAGGACAGTCATGGTCTCATAGAAAGAGAGTGGGAAAGGAGGGGTGTGGTTGTACAAAGAATGAATGATCAAATGATGTGTATACTAGGAACAGAGGCAGCAGGAACAAAAGCGATGTCATGAATGGGCGGTAATGGTACATGTACACAAGTTTTCATTGTCCGATCAGCTACATTTTCTAACTTCCCGCAGGATTTGGAGTGGAGGGGCCAAGCCGCCAATTTAGTCACACATACGACTTATCAGGTTGGGCTAGACCGAGCGTTAGCTCGGAGTGGGATGCGACCAGGTGGAACCGCTGGGAGGGCAGGACACCTGCACTCACTGGTTGCTTGCGCCAATGACTCTTGAAAAGGCTCCGAAACGGAATGCGAAGTGGTATTTGACGCAGGAACTTGGAGCTGCTGGACGCTACTTTACACGGCACTTGCACTAGGCCACAATCATTAGTTCTAAACTTCTATTGACCTTGTAAACCAGGTAACCTTGTCCCCGACGGTCTCGCTTCCGTTATGATTAGGCAGTTATTCCTCCTCGGTTAATAGTACGCTCGTGCTTCTTCCTGGTATGAATGTCCATTCTGATATCTCACACTACTGAATTTGTTTCATAGCGGCACATTCCACGTACGTGAGCATCAAAGCCTAGAGCCCGAGGTAGCCAGGATTTGATTTTAGGGCTAAAGTCACTTGCACATCTGTCACTTTTGATTCGAGCCTTTGGGAAAGCCTGGAGGATCATTACCTCTAGATGTAAGTCAACTGATTACGTCCAGAAAAACACAAATCAAAGTATGGAATAGATTGTGTATGAGAGTATTCTTAGGCTCATTCTTGGGCTGCGAGCATCCTTGAATGCTCCACCACTGAAAGACATCGATTGGGCAAGTGAGATGAAGAAACTGTAGGTGATATTGCGAATGTTGACCAGGATGTGCTCGCTGAAAAACTGTCCTCTTTCTAAAACAATCGACAGAATGGATTCTCGGCTAGGCATTGCGCACTACAAGTCTTGCGGAAAGTTTTTGTTTGCGAGTCCACATGATGCCACATTATGAAGCGTTGGCTAGCGATTGTCCACCATATACATGAAAAATGTTGTGCGGGTATATAACATAACGTTGTAACTGGCCTCAGTTGTCATCACCCCTGCCAGATTTTTTCTTGTTTTTCTGTTTCTCTTTTCGGGCTTTCCTCCCACTATGGCAGCAGCATCCGTCGCGAGAAAATCCCGGATCGAGGGTAATGCAGACGACGCAAAAGATTCCCCTTCCTCTTCATCCACTTGAGGTGTATGGTTTGATGAAACCAACTGAGGTACAACGCTCTCCGTGGATGCTAATATAGTGGTTGCACTGATCCTTCGTTATTTTGTTCATACCCAGATCATCTTTATGATGAGCACGAGGACGTAAATCATTGATACGATGCCTCGATTCGGTCCTGTGGACAGAATATGAACCATCTTAATCGTTATCATCATCCCCAGGAAAGCCTTCGTAGCTTGAGAATACTTCAGCAACAGGAGTTGGCGGTACCACTTGTTAGGCTGGAAGGCTAAGCCTCACTAGCAGCTGTGTTTCCTATCTTGCAAGGTGTACAACCGGTGCAACATGGTACCTCAAGGGCACAAAGCAAGGATTTCTACTACGGGGAATATTATGCGAGGTGTCACAGCCGACTTAACATGTATTCATCAGTCAGCCTGGACATTCTCCGTCTATTGCATGATTCAGCCTGATCGTAAATATGAAAGTGAGAACAGTGTACATTATAATGGACAGCAACAAATGTCTAGGGACGAACGGAACGCTTGTCATATTGATATTACATTCGCCGGATCCAATGTATGAGAAACTGAAGTTTCGGGACATTCATATGCTCGGAGAAATAGTAACCATCACTCCACCATCACTCATCCCTATCTTGTATTTCATCTGGCAATTGCGATGCTAGCCACCTCAACACACCAGCCAACATAATCAAGGCGACATAGACTGCATTGCCGTTGAGAATATTGTATTCCTTCGAGAATGCAAAAAGCGAAGTTGTAAATGCAGGTCCAACAACACGAGCCATGGACCCGGATGTTTGAGCAAGACCATTGACAGCGCCAAGGACATTATTTGCAGGGGCAGAGGCCGTGATAAACATGAATATAGTCCCTATAATTTTGAGCTTCAGTTTTAATGACAGGGTGGGTTTCGTCGCGACACGCACCGAATGCCATATCCCATACGATCATCAGCGTTAGTTGGCCAATTAATGCAAATGAGATTATGTGATCAATCATTCCCCTTGTCTGTACAAGCCACGAGATGATCGGAAACATGAGCACAACTAGCATGAAGCACGACACGGATACGCAGATAAGCCGCTTTGGACCGACCCGATTGACAATTTTGGCAAAGAACAGTGCCTGGAAGGTACCATCCGCTATTGCAAATATTGCCATCCAAGAACCAATACGAGATGGAGTAAAACCAAGGCCACCAAGATAGGTAGGCGTTGAAAAGAACAGCGGCAAAAGAGCCATGAAAGAAATATTAAGCAAGGCGAGCATGGCGTAGTTTGCAGTTGGAATGACGATGGTGCGTGTGAGCAGAGATCGCATTGGCACGTTAGATGTTCGTGAAACACCTCCATTTTCACTGTCGACACCGATACTTAGAGTTGTTGTTGTCAAGTTTGGTCGACGCTTGGTTGATAATGTCTGTAGATCGCGAGTGACGTTATGTGATGGCTCAGGGAGTATGTAAAACTTACCTCTTCTAAGAAAAATAACAGGACAAAAAAGCCCAGGACAAGCCCACCAGCAGATACTGCACAAGGTAGAAAATATGGGTATTTGTTCCAGAATGGATGGGCGAATAATCCGGGCCAGTTGTCTTGTGGACGCGAAAGCGTTCCACCTATTAAAGGACTGGTATGCAGATTTAATTGTGGTCATCCAGATAGTCAATAACTGCACTTACCCAACAAAGGCTCCGATGCACCACATTATCGGAATCAAGGCAAATCCCTGAGCCATATTTGTGGAGTCCGTCAATTCCCCCACCATAGTCTTCATGACGGAAACATTGCCATTCAGTACACCGCACATGAAACGGCTAGAAAATAAGGTAAGGATTGTATTTCATCTTTTCAGCTGAAGCCATACCTGATGACAAGGCCCCAGAACGTCGTCGAGAGACCGAAGCATAGCATAGAGATGCAAGTTCCTGATAGCCCCACCAGTAGCACTGGCTTGCGTCCAATACGGTCAGACAACTGACTCCATTTCAGCACTGTCAGTGTTTGTGCGACAAAGAACAGAGATTCCTGTCAATCATACGAGGAAATCAAGATTCTTGTAATTCACAATCTCGGTGCCTACAATTATTCCAGCATAATATCCTACAGCCGCATCGTCACCTCCAGTGATACCAAGTTCTCTGATAAGCTGAGAATAAAAGTATGAATATGAATGCAAAACCCGTTGTGAAATGATCAATACTTGATTGATGTATGGAAATATGGACATTGAAGCGATAGGTTCGACTAGCTGCAATATCATAAGTATGCCTATCTGGAGTTTCGGAAGAGGCGTTTTAGGCTTTTTCGAGGC
This sequence comes from Suillus decipiens, assembly GCA_016695475.1. Taxonomy (NCBI): domain Eukaryota; kingdom Fungi; phylum Basidiomycota; class Agaricomycetes; order Boletales; family Suillaceae; genus Suillus; species Suillus decipiens. Next base: position 877,966 of record MU172925.1, on the reverse strand, counting down.
CTTTGCTGGGACCAGAGGGGCAGTTTCGCCTGTTACACGAGGAGAATTTGAGGTGTCCATTCTGCTTAGCTTGGGTCCAAGAAGTGGACTGTATTTATGACCTGTCGCGGGACCTTTGCGCTTGAAAATATATCAATGTCGTCATTACATAGTCCAGGTGAGATACTACGCCTCCTATCAGAAGATCATGATGCGATAATGCGGCAAGATGCCATATGGGGCTCGACGAGTGCTGCCTTCAATTTGAGTTCATACCAGGATAAGAAGTTCGTATGCAGGTCAAGATACACCAAATGACTTCTAGACCGTTCTGCGGTGTGACCTGGCTTTCAATGCAGAGCCAAGGCTGTCAGCAACGAAAATAGTGCATCAACGTTTCTAACGTAATGCTGTCTAGAGATTGTCAAGAATAGAGTTAACGTAAGAAGCAAGATTGGTAGACTTGCCGCAGGATGATAGCTGCCGACTTGGAGTGAGCACTGCGGATGTACGACAGCCGGTAACTCGGCGTCGAAGAGAAAATTCAGTAGCATAAGCGAACAACGTAGCTAGATGCTACATCGCCTGGAACCTGCACTGAGCAGTTCTATAAGTGACCTTGTAAACCATCGGATAACCTCGTCTCCGACGGTCTTAGGCTTGCTTCCGTTATGATTAGATAGTGTAGTTATCGCTTAGAATACGCTCGCGCTTCTTCCCGGTATGAATGTCCTTGCCGATACGCCACGCTACTCAAGTTGTTTTATAGCCGCGTATTCCACGTACGAATGTGAGCATCACACTTGAAGCCTAGAGTCCGAGATAGCCAGGATTTAAATTTGGGACTAAATTCACTTGCCGATCTGTCACTTTTGAAGGCTATGGGAAAGCCTGAAGGGTCCGACTCAGATTACCTCTAAATTAACTCATCAGGTCCAGCAAATGACACAAATCAAAGTATGTGTATGAGAGCATTCTCGCGCTCGTTCTCGGTATCCGAGCATCATTGAATGCTTCAGCACTGGAAGACATCGCTTGAGCAAGTGAGATGAAGAACTTGTGAAGTTGTCGGTGATATTTTGAATATCGATGTGCTCGTTGGTATACTGTATAATGCCCACTTTTTAGGACAATCGACGGGATGGATTCTCGGCCGACAGCTAATAGTCAGTACAGCAGTAGTGAGAACCATAGACAGATAAGCAGCCGAGGCAGGACCATCTAGAAAAGTAGACTGAGCGCAGCAAGGAAGATATCGCAAGTCATGACAAGAGGAAGGTGGATGAAACTTCGGGTTCATCTCAGCTTGCCAGCACCATTCCTTACCGAGAAGCCAAGCGTTCAGTGGTAGCGCCAACTCTGTTGCCGATGTATTTTCACAGTTTAACCAAAGGCCTCCACTGGACAATGACATGGATATTTTTGCAGGGGGCTGGTGACTACGAAGGCTTTGCTGGCAATCATGACAGCGATGAAGATGGCTTAGATTCTGCCTGCAAGACGGAATTGAAGCATTGTATAAATTATTTGCTCATTGTAGAGGATGGTTTGGAAATGAACATAATGACGAAGGATCAATACACTCACTAGTATTCACGGAGTACTGTACCTCAGCTTCATCAAACCATCTCAGGTAGATGAAGAGGCAGGGGAATTTTTGCGTCCCGAACCATTAGAATAATCCGCATTACCCTCAATCCGCGATTTTCTTGCGAGAATTGCTGCCACCATCAGTGAATTGATGGGTCCTCTGTAGCCGTGGGAAGTATAGCACGAGCCAAGTGCTTACAACATCACGCCATCTCATAATCACGTGAAGGTTTCCCCATATTTCGTACCAGACTCGGGTCTCTCACCTACCATCATCTGCTCATTTGTATCACGCAGCACACTCTTCAAATTCAAATTCCACGGTTTTGTCCTGTTACCTCTTGCCTGATTCGTTTAGTGTTTCTCGCCGCCACCATGGCGAGCTTCCACCGTGTATGTTTGTAAATCCAGCTTAACGTGAATGATTTATGACAATGCCAGGACATTCCGCCTTTGTTTTCTCTTTTCAGACTAGTTCTTTTACGAGTCCGTAAGAGAAAAAGCCTGAAAAGAAAACAGAAGACGTTAAAAATTTTGGCGGGGATGATGACGACTCACGACTGAGGCCAGTTACGAAGCCCAGCTGTATATCGTCGAGACGCCCCCAGTTAAATTAGTTCTTTGTATTGTAATATCAAATGATTTTAAGAGCATCAGTTCGGTACAATATCGGAGCCCATGGAGCGAAATTCAGCACGTAAGTTGAACATCAAGTTAAATTTCAAGAAAACATGCGCTGATATTTTGGGGCGACATGCAGTCAAATTTCAAAGCAAAATTCGGAACTTTCAGCGTCTTGTTTCCAGCTCATTTGTAAGGCTTGCGGTGGGTTCGAAGGGGAAAAGAGAACAGAACGAGATAGATAAGAAACGTCTTAGTGAGTAACACAAAGAGAGATTAGGCTAAGCTTTAGAGGCGATGACTTTCTGGGAGGCTTTCTCGTACTTGGAGCGGAGATCTCACTGTAGGATTCGCTTCGCTCGCAGCTTGCAGCTTTCGCCGCTCTGCTGTCTGTCTTGGATACGAGAGTACATGAGTGGTATATATAATGAAAACAATAAGGGTCCTCGGTGATGGATGAGCTGAACGATTATGTGAAGACAGGCACAAGGAAGTGGCGTTGCAACTGACAAGGTAAAGAGAAAAAAGGGTACGAAAATTGAATGAGTGACGGTATGAATAACGAGATTTGCTCATGATAGCATGTGGTCGGTCTCGAACGTTCTTGATTTGAAGCTGTGGTCCGGGCATAGAGGTTCTCACACATTGTGAGATGATTTTAACTGCATTTTACGCTGATTTTGCCTAATTATTTTCACTGGTACCTCTATTCACGTTGAAGGGTCTCTACTACGGAGAATTTTATGCGAGGTGCCACAACTAACTTAATATGCACTCGTCAGCCTGGACATTCTCTCTCTATTGCATAATTCAGCCTAATCGTAAATATGAAAGTGAGAACAATGTACGAATATCTGTTATTGTAATGGACAGTAAAAAACGTCCAAAGGCTTGTACTAATATTGATCGGATTCAACGTATGAGAAACTGACGTTTCGGGACATTCATACATCACATAAAAATATGCTTGGAGAAATTATAACCATCACTCCACTATCACTCATCCTTATCTTGTATTTCATCTGGCAATTGCGATGCTAGCCACCTCAATACACCAGCCAACATAATCAACACAACATAGACTGCATTCCCGTTGAGAATATTGTTTTCCTTCGAGAATGCAAAGAGCGAAGTTATAAATGCAGGTCCAACAACACGAGCCATGGACCCGGATGTTTGAGCAAGACCATTGACAGCGCCAAGGATATTCTTTGCGGGGGCAGAGGCCGTGATAAACATGAATATAGTCCCTATCAAATTAAGTGGGCTTTAGTTTCGATGACAGGGCGAGTTTCGTTGCGACACGCACCGAACGCCATATGCCATACGATCATCAGCGTCAGCTGGCCAATTAATACAAATGCGATTATGTGATCAGCCATCCCCATTGTGTGTACAAGCCACGAGATGATCGGAAACATGAGCACAACTAGCATGAAGCACGGCACGGACACACAGATGAGACGCTTTGGACCGACCCGATCGACAATTTTGGCAAAGAAAAGTGCCTGGAAGGTACCATCCGCCACTGCAAATATTGCCATCCAAGAGCCAATACGAGATGGAGTAAAACCAAGGCCACCAAGATAGGTAGGCGTTGAAAAGAACAGCGGCAAAAGAGCCATGAAAGCAACATTAAGTAAGGCAAGCATGGCGTAGTTTGCAATTGGAATGATAATGGTAGGTGTGAGCAGAGATCGCATGGGCACATCAAATGTTCGTGAAAGACTTTCTCCATTTTCACTGTCGGCACTAATGCCTAAAGTAGTTGTTGCCAAGTTTGGTCGACGCTTGGTTGATAATGTCTTGTAGATCGTGAGTAACGTTATGTGATGACTCCGGTAGTGTGTAAAACTTACCTCTTCTAAGAAAAATAACAGGACGAAAAAGCCCAGGACAATGCCAGAAGCGGATACTGCACAAGGTAGAAAATATGGGAATTTACTCCAAAATGGATGGGCGAATAATCCGGGCCAGTTGTCTTGTGGACGCGAAAGCGTTCCGCCTATCAAAGGACTGGTACGCAGAGTTAATTGTGGTCATTCAGATAGTCAATAACTGCACTTACCCAACAAAGGCTCCGATGCACCACATTATCGGAATCAAGGCAAATCCCTGAGCCATATTTGTGGAGTCCGTCAATTCCCCCACCATGGTCTTCATGACGGAAACATTGCCATTCAGTACACCGCACATGCAACGGCTAGAAAACAACGTAAGGATTATATTCCATCTATTTAGCTGAAGTCATACCTGACGACAAGGCCCCAGAACGTCGTCGAGAGACCGAAACATAGCATCGAGATGCAAGTTCCTGATAGCCCCACCAGTAGCACTGGCTTGCGTCCAATACGGTCAGACAACCGACTCCATTTCATTATTGTCAGTGTTTGTGCGACGAAGAACAGAGATTCCTGTCAATCATATGAGGAAATCAAGATTCTTGTGATTCATAATCTCGGTGCCTACGATTATTCCAGCATAATATCCTACAGCCGCATCGTCACCTCCAGTGATACCAAGTTCTCGGATAAGCTGAGAACAAAAGTATGAAGATGAGTGAAAAACCCGTTATGAAATGATCATACCTGATTAATGTATGGAAATATGGACATTGAAGCGATAGGTTCGACTAGCTGCAATATCATAAGTATACCTATCTGGAGTTTTGGAAGAGGTGTTTTAGGCTTTTTCGAGATCTCTGCTGGAACCAGAGGGGTGGTTTCGTTTGTTATACGAGGAGAATTTGAGGTGTCCATTCTGCTCAACCTTGCGAGTCCAACGATGAAGTGAACTGTATTTATGGTCTGTCGCGGGACCTTTGTGCTTGAAACTTCATCTACTACGACTCGGGTCAGAAGGGCCCCGGGCCCAAGATGGAAGTGTCTAAGCAGAGTCTGTGTTTGTTAAGAGGGTTGGTACCGGTGAGTTCTCGTAAAACAGCGTTAAAAACATCGCACTTCCATTTCATGATGCGATATCGTCACTTTCGAGTTCAGGGTACTGGAAACCGCGGAGAAAGTTGTCAAGAATAGAGTTATAGGAAGCAAGTTGATCCACATTGGTTAGACCTGCGGCAGGATCATACTAGTAGCTGGCGTGCGCAGGGCGCACATCACGTAAACACATATGAGTGCGAGTGAGGATGTGAGAAGGGTACGACAATCTCGGCGTCGAAGAGAAAATCCAGCAGCGTAAGCGAACAACGCAAACATCACCTGGCACCTGCACTAAGCCACAATTATCAGTTCTAAACCTTGTGAACCAGTTGCTTAGTACCTCGTCCCCGCTTCTGTTAGCACGATTACTAATTATACAGTTATTCCCTACCTTGGTTAGGCCCATACACTCGTGGTTCTTCCTGGTATGAATGTCCTTTCTGGTATTATCTCACACTACCGTTCAAGTTGTTGTTGGAATCCGACCGATCCAACAAAGAGCAAGCCGAAGAAGCCGAGATAGGAGGGTCCGAGCGCAAGCTAAAGGTGGCCAATGGGCAGCGGCGCGCTGACATCGCGTTACGCGTTATGTTTTATTTCGTTCCTTATTCACTTGCTATGAAGACCTGCACTATAGCAGGCGAACATCTCCGTTCTTGTAAAGAAGCTGAGATGTGAGTACTTAGTAGATTCCTGTACGTCAGCGTTAATTGACGAAAACCTACGGTAGCGTACCTTGTGTTTCTAGGTACAAAGCACTTTAATATTACTTCTTGTAAAGAAGTTGAGATCGTACCTTGCGTTGCTAGCTCCCTCTATCCTCGTTCGTTCTCCTGTCACGACAGTTGTTTTATAGCTTGTTCAAGCATCAAAGCTTAGAGCCCGCTGAGGTAGCGAGGATGTTTGGGGCCAAATTCACTTGCACGTCTGTCACTTTTGAAGGCCTGAAGGGTCCGATGACTTCTAGATGTAAGTCACTTCATCACGTCCAGCAAAACACAAATCAAAGTATGGAGTAGGCTGTGTATGAGAGCATCCTTGAATGCTCCACCACTAAAAGACATTTGGGCAAGTGGGATGAAGAAGCTGTCGGTGGTATTTCGAATGTTGATCTGCTCGCTGTAATACTGCCCTATTTTTAGGACAATCGACGGAATGAATTCTCGGCCAGTGAGCTTTGCGCATTGCAAGTCTTGCGGAAATTTTTGTTTGCGAGTCCACATGATGGTAAAATATGAAACGTTGGCTATCGATTGTCCACCACATACATGAAACATGTCGCGCGAGTATATCATATAACGCCGTAACTGGCTTCAGTCATCATCAAGTCATTCCCACCACCTTTTGTCTTGTTTTTCCGTCTCTCCTTTCAGATCCCCATGCCTATTATCCACCTGAGGTACAGTGCTCTCCGTGGATGCTAGTAATTGTATTGATCTTTCATCATTATGTCCATCTCCAGACCATCCACTATAATGAGTAAATCATTGATACGATACTTCGATTCGGTCTCGTGGGCAGAATCTAAGCCATCTTCATCGCTATCACCATCCCCAGGAAAGCCTTCGTAGTCACCAGCTCCCGCAAAAATACCCATGTCGTCATCCAGTGGAGGCCTTCGGTCGAATTGTGAAAATACTTTGGTAACAGGAGTTGGCGCTACCGCTGGACGTTTAGTCTCTGGGTGAGGAATGGTGTTGGCCAGCTGAGATGAACCCGAAGTTCTATCCACCTTCGTTTTTTTCTTCTTGTCATGCCTTTGCGCTATCTTCCTTGCTGCGCCTTTTGATACCCTTGTACCACCTTAAAGCTCACTAATGGACAGAGAAACATGTGTTATCGAGTTGTTGACATTGTTCTAGTTGTGTTGTTGTTATGGAGCAAGCGTCTGCATGATAAAAACGCTGGAGCAGCGTATAATAGTTCCTATAGAACTAGCACCTGGATGACGTACAAAGGGCAATAGTAACATGCTTTACTCGATCCCCATGATACTCACAGATAGAGGCTCGACATCATGTACTCTAATGGTGTCAAAATACCGGAACAGTTCGACGATGACAAGTCAGGAAAACAGCGGACCTGCAATGAACGTCTGATCCGTAATATGGCAACGACCAATATCGTTCAGGACTGGAACTTCCTCATCGACTGTATCTCGTCAAGTAATGCTTGCAATCTGTCATCCTCGATCTTTACCAAACTGCACAAGAACGTTCATTATCTCGATATAAACAAACAGAGGACTCGTGCATTACCTTGGAATGACGCTCTTTGCTTCCTCAGCATCGACGGGACACAAATTGGCGATTTGAGCGGTTTCGAATTGCGTCAATGCGGGCTCGCGTCGAAGGGTTCTAAGGTGAAGTTAGTTAGAACAAGTGGAGGTTATCAATGATAATTGAAACTGACTCCCGCACTGCGCTGGCGGAATCGGTGGTGTTGAATTTCGCAAATGTCTTTACGTATTCGAGGGTCTTGTTATAAACACTGACTAGAGGTAAGGAACCGGACGGTGAGAAGAACCAAAAATCATACGCAGTGTCTGGCGCATCCTTGTCCCTATTTTCCAGCAGATACTTGACCTCAGATATCAGTAAGCAACCAGCATTGTTGAACTCTGTCAAGTAAGTTGAGAACCAACGTTACAGAGAGCGAAAGAAATTATACCTGCTCCGAGCTTAAGCGCAGAAGCATCTTCATCCTCTAGTAGAGGTCTGTGCCGCAGTCGGGTGGTCATTTTCACTAGCAGCCACAGGTAGCTTGTTTGGCAAAGACCTCTAAAAATAATACCCGTAAGCAGATACAAATAGTACTCATGGGCAAAAAGGACTTGTATTATATGTCTACACATTTTTGTAATATATCTAGTGAAAACAACCTCCAATTCCCTGTGTGCGAATACATGCAACGATAGCAACGACATGCAGACTTAGCTAGTGCAAAACACAATAGACACAACATGGGGTGGTATCACTGAATCGCGTCAGGTTGACTTTGAGCTGGATAAAAACTGAACTCACCTAAATCCTACGTTGCAAGAGCAACAGGGGAAACTTTCGGCACGCTTGAACTAGCATCGTCATCTTCCACCGATACCATCGCCATTTTGTCAACCAAAATAGCATTGGCAACAGCCTCGCCGCGTAGCTTCTCGATATTGTCCTTGTCCTGCGAACCCCCTGGCGGACTACGGCTTTGAGCCCCTCCGGGTTTCCAAACACCTTTTGGATTGAATAACTCTACATTTCCCTTGGGTGGTGGCCTCTCGAACCCCCCGTCTGTGTCCTCAAGTCGGGTATTACAGGGTGTGCCTATCACATTAGATTGTGTGTTGGAATGATTGGCGGGTGCACTTCCATGTGAAGTGTTATTGCCCGGCATGAGAATGGATCGAGTTGATGATAGGTTCGTCCAGACACCTGCAACAGCTGGTATGCGCTTCTCAGGCGTAGGGGAGATAGACGACAGGGGAGGGAAATCTGTGGGCTGAAGCGTGACAGACGGATTTTGATGACCGCGTTGGGAGTTGTTCCTGGCAGGAGACATAGTTCGGGAATTTATCGAGTGGTCGTGATGTCGAGGATGAGTAGCGTGGAGTGTAGGTTGGGGTTTTAAGCCAACGGCCCAATCAGGTCTTGCGGGTAAAGGATGTTGAGATGAAGTTGACGTGAATGTCCTTCGTGAAGAGGATGAAGTCGTTGAAGATGACTATAATAGGGGGAGTGAGTCAACAGCACAACAAGGGGCAGAGCCATATCACATGACTCACGGCTGTCGATGATGCTTCGTCACCTGCTGATATCCTGCCGCAAGCACTTGTGTTTGAGTTACCAGAGGGTCTTCTACTAACCGATGAGCTCAAGCGTGGGCCCACCACCTCACCACCACCAGGACGGTTGCCCATGTTATTCACACCGAAGCCGCCCATACCCACTCCTGGACCATAACTCCAGGCGCTACGCGCTGGAGGAGCTCCACGAGGCTTGGGACCCATAGGAGGTGAGTGAGTCAAGTCACCAGGATAAGACCGATTCGAGGGTATGGCATCGTTGCCCCCAGCATTATTCATGTATCCATTACCCGGATAGTGTCCATGGTTCTGAGTGGTAGGAGGTGAGGCTTGAACGTGTGGAATGTGAGGGGGCTGAGGAAAGTATCCGGGCATAGACATAGGGTATGGTCCGTAAGGCGGTACAGGAGGCGTAAAAGTAGAATACTGCGATGCCGGTGGTGCGACCGACGGAGTAGAAGGTTGCTGCGCTGTGTGCTGCATAGGAGGAAGAGGAAGAGGCTGCTGTTGCTGAGCGGGTGACCATGCATATGGTACGTAAACGCTTGGATGAGCAGCATGTTGCGGAGAAGGATACGCCTCCATTGTCCCATGCGCAGCTGAGTTGTCTGGCACATGCATTGGAGCTTGCGGGTGAGGATACGGATAAGGGGTGTAGTAAGGATAACCAGGAATATAGTTTGAGGGAGGTGGTGGTTGAGGGTATGCGTACACATAAGAATTGACATAACCAGGTTGTACAGGAGGTTGGGCTCCATCGTGCGGGGGAGCCGCCGGGGAGGGTTCATACAGAGTGGGGTACTTGAAAGACGACGGTGATGGCGCTCTTGACCCCCGGGAGCTATTTGAACCACAGACGTTAAATACAGGGGCGCTCGATCGCAGGCTTCGCGTAGACCCGTTGGAGCGCTTGGCGTCCCTTTTATCGCGTGCGGCAGGTCCAGACCACTCGCTCTCCGTAGTAGGGGAGCTAACAGATTCAGCGTCAATATCGCCGGTACTACTAGTCTCCCCAGCACTCGTTACAGAACCGGAAGTAAGGCTGATCGTAGAGGAGCTAGCGCTCAAATCCTTCTCCTTGCATTTCTCTCTCTCCTCGAAATCCATGAAGATGCGTGAGCGTGCTTCATTATAAGCGGCCTCGCGTTCTGCGATCGTCTTATGCTTCTTGCTACTGCCAGTAGCATTACTTCGACCACCCTGACTTCCAGATTCGGATGGCTCTACATCGGAAAGCTCGGGATCTTCTCCAGCAATTGAACCAGCCTGTGAGTGTGGTTTTGACCGACCACGGTCAGTAGTAGATCGCCGCATGATCTTGATGGTTGGATGAGTTGAAGGCTGTGCAGGAACGAGGGCCGCTATGCGACGGTTGGGGCTATATTTGACCAGCGTGAGTTATGATATTATGATGCAGAAATATACGAACATTTTACTATCCGCTGAGGGAAGGACGCTAATTGTCTTCGATACAGGGTCAGTCTCTGGTGATAGTTTATAGTAAGCAGAGCATCTATGCACCAAAAGGCGCTGATATGATGTAGCAGGCATTAGATCAAGCCGAGGCCTAAAGCTAAACGACGTCAGCATATCAAAATTAATTCAACGTCGTAAAGGGCCGTAGAAACAGCTGCGCCGCATGAGCACACGCAGCACACTGCGATGCAACAATATCATACGCAACGAACAGACAAAGAGATGCACCTTCGGTCATTGATTAAATTCTCCATCTGCTCACCGAGCTTCAGGACATATATCCTATCTTTACTTTTGAGAGCTTCGATAATCTGAGGATCGACGTCGGCGAGGAGGCCGTTAGCGCCCTCCAACTCTGCAAAAGTGTCAGAATCAGAGCGCGACGGTGACTGGACATTTGCTGGTTCGGTAAGAAGGGGTGATGTTGAAGTCATGCTTCGTGCGAGACTCGACTCTAGCTGGGAACTGGAAGATGTGTGGGACAATGAAGGAGATGGTGATGAGGAGCAGGATATACAAGGCGCAGGGGACGGTGAAAAGGAAGGCGTTGATAGCGGCTCTGTATCGCAAAGTACAGCAACCAATGAAATTATCATGGTCAGCATTCAGAAACGCATTTCACAGATTACTTGAAAGGGATCTGAGGAAGGCGACTCACGAAACGACATGGAGACTTTGAAAACAGTATATGGTTTGTCGGCGTCGTACACTAAAATTAAGGACCTGTCTAAAGAAAAGGTCAGGACAAGAAGATTGGAGGCATCTGGTGGTCTAGGGGAGCGTAGGTGTTTAGGATGAAAGTCTAACAAGCCCCAAAATCCCAAGCACAATCCACCTCTTCCCACGACCCTAGGTTCCACAGCATGTTATATGTAAGGCGCTTCCACACAATTCAGTGCACGTCGTTTGCCCAAATGAAAATTATATTCTCCATAAAATAAAAGAGTAAATGTACGTGTATTTTACAGTTCTTTCTGAATTAGTGGGAGGAAATTTTTGGGGAATGAAAAATTTGGTAGATGTTATAACCCGAGCTGTTGAAACAATTTGAAACCCCGTTGCTTTACATGCACAACGTTACGTACCAGAATACAAACACACAACACCCATACCCTGCTAAAGCGAGGGCAGCTCTGCTGAGCGTTTTGCTCACGCTGGGATCATCTTGAGAGATCTGAAACGCACGGTGCTTAGTGGCGCTTCCGAAAACACCGGAAATCAGATTCTCACCTTCCAGAAGAGGAGTCCGGGAAGGATAAACGAAATAGTAGTGGATCCAGTGGTGCCAACAAAGGAGAGCACTATGTAAGGCAAATTGAGAAATCAAAACGGTCACTTCCTCCAAATAACCTACCCATTTGAAGGTTATCAACGAAGTACGCGATGAAGAACCCGAAACCGGTGATAGCAGCGGTCAACAGCGCATGTTTGAAAGGGGACGTATCGGCAACGGCATGATCCTCTACATTTTCATCGCCATCACCATTCCTAGAAACCTGAATAGGAGTTCCTACTTGAAAAATCTTGTCCAAACAATTCCTGCAAGGTTGTACTTGCAGGGGATACGAGAACATGATAAGCAGGACGATGGCCAGCTGCCCAATAGCAATGAATATCGATGTCGAGGGATACATGGCAATGATATTAGCGCCGACCTTGATGAAGATTGTTAGTATGCACATGAAACAAAAGCGAAAAGTAATTATTCACATTGGAGCCAAAGGTCAAATAGCCAAAGAGAGCAATGAACTCATATACAACAATGGCGCTACCAATAGAAGTCCCAATAACGATATTCATACGCTGCTGCGAGTTCGTCTTCAGTTCGTTAAAGATAGGGAACAGCTAGAAGGACTATCGAGTCAATCATCATGGTGCAGAGAAAATCCATACATTCTGGGCACACGTGAACGCAAAAACTTGCACAGGGAACGTCGAGATGAAATTTGGCGTGAAGTGGACGAGGTAGATATCGCCAGCTGGAGCTGTGCCTTCTAAAGGATTGAAATAGCATATAATGACAATAGCCAAGAGGTATACTGGGTTGCGTGCACACAGATTTAATCACCCGTTTCAATACATGATACTACGAATTTGAGCTCACCGACAGAAAATAGGACAATGTAACTCGCGTGTCTAAGGCTGTCCAATTGACGAAAGGAAGCAAGAGGGACGAGAATAAACATAACGATCGTGATCCAATTCCGACCTGACAGGGCCCACGCAGGCGGATTAGTGTTCGGCGAAGTCAAATCATGGTATAACGATTCCACAACATTGGGCATGAGCGACTTGATGATGATGAGGTAACTGAATGCCGTTAGCATCACCCACAGAATAAACTGAGGAACAGTCACCTGACAGATACTCCGAAACACTTGGTGGCTATCGCAGCATCGAAGAGTATGGCAGCTTGCGGGAATGTGAGCTGTGCAACCGCAAAAAAAGAGCTGTTTCTATGCGGGACGCGTCTAGCTGATAACGAGAGTAGGTACAGACCGAAGGCGCCAATACAACCGGAGAGTATACATGTGAGGATTCCTGGTATGATACCAGAAGACGCCATAGCCTGATGACGTCAAATGAGTCCATGAAAAACTCCCTTCAAGTCTGCGGAACCCTACCAAAGGGAAGGTGAGCATGCCTGCACACAAACTAATCAATTCCAAGAGACTATATATTGAACGAAAGAACTGACCGCTCCCCATGATTGTATTTGTGAGGTTACTCACGGAGCTCAGCATGCTCGCATGACCTTCCTTCTGTTGTACTGAAGGAGCGGCATTCCCTGCAAGAAGGGCACTACTCTCATTGTCACCTATGGTCGCGTCAGCCGCCGCTGTAAGCACTGCTCCGTATTTCTGCACCATCATATGAGTCTTAAGTCTAGATCTAAGGACTTGGAAAGTAGGCTGGGAGTCGAGTATCCACTGCGAATAGCACACACACGACGTTAGTCAGTGATAGGGAGCAGACAAACCAAGCCAGCGCGTGAGAGAATAATAACCAAAGGTCTCCACGAGGCAACCCTCTTCATCCACGTGATGAAATTTGACTATGTACTTTCTACATGTAGTAATTCACCTGGCTCAATTTTACGTTTGGTGTGGATTTACTTGCATACTGTGTGGGATTCGAAGATTCATAACGAACTAATATTACCACTACAGAGTCCAGACGAAGGCGAGACCATATCAAAGCTTTGAAAAACAAAGATAGCACGATGCAAAACAAAAGATAAGTCATCAATACCGAATACCACTATGACTGCTTCCCAAGCGACCCGTCTGTCGTTCCTTCTGTCGTGCCTGCATCCGCTGGTGTCGTAAGTTCGTCATAATCTGCTTTCCCGTGGGGGACAATTCAGAGGACGATGCAGGTGAGGGTTTGTCCTGCAAATATGGTGGACGGAAACCAAAGGGACGTAGCGGTGTCTTTGGTTGGGGCAGCTGAGATGCCATATCGTTCTCTTTATCGCGCGGAGTCATGCGAGCGGATGAAGAAGCCTCGACTTGGAATTTATCTTTTGGAAGAGATGGTGCACTTGCGAAAGGATAAAGTGAAGAGCCGTCGCGTGCACGGATATAGGACTGGCTATTGTCATTGAGGTCAATAGTTTTGGAGCGCTGAGATGAGCGCGGACGAGAGGATGCAGGGATTAAAGAAGTTGCGTCTTCGCCAATGATGGCAGCGAAGCCTGGGTATCTAACATCCGCATTCGATTTCTCTCCAAAGGCAGGTCTGAAAGAAGTGCCTTCGGCTTTAGTGTCTGATAAAGGTGGGAAATCATCCTGCAGCCACGGGATGGGATTCGACCGGGGTCGTGAAGGTATCTTGGTAGAAACACGCGGACCGCGAGGGCCGCGACTGCTTTGGCCAGTATGGTTAACAATAACTGGTTCGGATTCTGAGTGTACAATGTGATGTGGCAGCTCTTCTTTTAGAGCTGGTGCAGCTTGCATAGGTTGCGAAGAAGTAGTTTCGGCATGGATGGATTGAGGAAATTGGGTATCGCTAAGGGGGGATTGAACATCACTAGATGCCAGATCCAACATGATGTGCAAAGGAGGTGTGACTTTTCGTGTCGGCAGCCTCGAGGGACGCTCTTCGGAAATCTTTTTCTTGTCAGCGAGAAACCCAAATATCTGCGAGGCACGTTGGTGAGACAATGGATTCCCATAAGGTGAATTGACGTGCACGTGACGCGTGATCTCAGTGGAAGCGCTGGGCTCTACATCAAGAGAGGAGAATGTGGGTTGATTTGGTACAGAGGTGTCACATTCAGTAGAGAGTGTAATGCTGTGGTCAGCGTGGTTGAAGTGGGAGGACATGAAAAGGGGATCGCGAGGTGTTTTGAGTTCGGGAGAAGATGCACGAGAATTATCATCTGTTTCACTGGTAGATCATCAAAAAATGACACATCAAGAAAAATCATACATTTACTTACCATAGGACACTCTCGGCCCATTCAATATCACTGTTGTCACAGAGCTCTGGGCTAGACGGGTTAGCCAATAGCTGTCGAAAGGTCGAACCAGTGCGACGTCTTCGCAGAGGTCGTTCACTTCCTGCGACAGGTGGAGTATTGGAGAATACATGAGAATCTAGGTATCCATTCTCATCATAAACATTGAGCAAGCTAGCGACAGATGGATCCTGGCGAAGACGAAGAAGACGATTCTGATCGCGGGGGGTGATGGGAACGCTTTTAGAGCGGCGTCGTGCAGAGTCATTTAAATTTCGTCGGGGAGTTGCAAAACCATCCATGGGAGGGTATGCATTCGGAAACTCTGTGCGGCTGTGCACTGTGCGACCGTGTACAGTTACTGTATAAGAACTGCGTTGGGCAACGCTGTTGAGAGTCGCCGTAGATGCAGCCGGCGCCGGAAGGACATCGTTAATAGGATGAGCTAAGGAAAAGATGAGTATTCGAGAAAGATATCAATTGTATTTACTTACGGAGAGGTGGAAGTGATACATAATTGGAACCTGATTCAACAGGAAAACGCGCCGAAGAGGAGCGCAAAAGTCGACTTACTGCCGCTTCAGCATCTTCCTCTCGCGTCGGCTGAGTACCTGTGGGTATTGAGGGCAGGGATTCGATACCATGATGTGTTGATTCTCGTTTCTTTGACTTCTTGCTCCCAATCGAAAAAAATTTCTTCAAAAATCCCATGTTAGTTATAAGCTTCGTTCGCTGTGTATGATACCCGGTTTATAGACGTGGTTTAAAGAGCATAAAAAGATCGTAACAAAGGGAAGAAAAAACGGAAGTCGATGATCTGCAATCTCAACTATAACCAAATAACTCATAACAACACACGTCTTTTCAGCACGTGATATTGATTTTCTATACATTCCGGTAGAACTAGTCATGCAGTAGCGCACTCTATAGTAAAACCCGGCAATACATGTCCGGCGCTCGAGCTGAACAACAAGAGTACCTGTAGCGGGAGCCCTCCATCATGGATGAGGTACTGTCAGAGTTAATTTTTGAAGCAGATCGTCTTAAACCCCGTCGAACAGGGAATGAGACGAATGGATTCAATGGAAGGACTTGCAGTATCATAGTATCAGGCGGGACCGAGTGCCATCGGAAGCACATCGCCGATGTGCTTCCGATGGACCAAACTTTTCACTGAGGATCTAGCCAACAAGTTGAACTTCACTACGCAAATACTCCGACAGAACCTTACTAGTATCACTGATCAATAATACCCCACTTACTTTTCAGAGCTTCAAGTTATTAGTGGATAAGGAAGGTACATCCTGACTGTCTGTATCTGTATGGGAGACTAAGATATGTATTGTTCCATTTGCTTTCAACTGGCTGACATAGATTATAGTTGCGTAGATTCTTGCTTCGCAAGTACTGCCAATGCCCAAGGTCTTTTATCCGAGTCACTATGTGCACGCGCTGCCGAGGGGCATATTGTATTCGTTTCTTATGGGCCATGTTCTGAACGCCCTTGGCATCAAAAGAAAAATCAATTAAAACATCCCTTACCAAACCCATCATGCGACAGATTCTCCCCGAGTTTAATCATATTACTGACAAACCGGTGGAAGATATCGCTTCAGAGCCCCCGGAATTGGTCGAAAAAGCAAGAGTTTTGAGGAAGGAGAATACTCCTGGAGTCCATTGTAAATAGTTACTTCTCAGACATCACTCCCTCAATCTCCGGGCCCCTTCTGCTACTGGGGTCTCGAAATATCTTTACTCCGCATTGTTTAAAGTATACGAAGCAGCAGGACCAGGTGATATAAGCCACTACTCAAAAAGCTGTGGTAGCGGATTGTGTCCGCGCTGGAGCGCCCTCACATTCGGCGTTGACAGTGGCGCTTCTCTTAGGTCCGAGTTGGAGCTCACTTGAAGAAGTCGCTGCGCACAAGTGAAGCATCAACATCTCACGGACAGGTGATGGATCGGTCATGATGCCAATTAATTGTCAATTGGACTGGCACAACTTGGGATGACACTGTTTTGTGCATACTTTAACGGTTTTATTCGAACACTGAGGTTTGTTGTCTCGCGCACATGAGTCGGTTCTCTCAGTACGCTCGTTTACGTAATGGATAGTCGTTTTACGTGATATGGACATTTGACTGATAGTTGGGAGCTTCAAAGTTGTTTCATTCTTATGTGATGCCGACGCCGCTACTGGTCGTGGGCAGCACTGTCCGCGACTTTTGTATGCTAGAGCGAAATTTCTTATCACATATCAAGCTTGTCCTATTGTTATTGCTCATGTTTGCCTCGGTGTTGCTTGAAATTCGCCTTCCTGGACCTCCTGGCACGAGACAGTCTGAGAATTTGGGGTCTTTCAGTTTACCCCTCGCTATTCTTCAGTTCATTGCTGCCCTACTTACAATTGCTGCAGCATTCTGGGAGTATCACACAGGTCTAGATGACTTAATGAAAGTCAGGGCATTCTTTGTACACAGGTAAGTTTGCAGTTTCCGAGACTTTATCATGCTGATAACCGTCGCTCGCAGAATGCACCATATCATTATGGCAGCTGTCACTTTCATTATCGTGGTCACCTGTATCATATATGCGGTCAATGATAGCAGTTAACACTTGCTAGGTGTGGCAATCTGTTTCATGACTGCGTGCATCCTCGTTTCTCATGCTCCTTCTGTCAGACATTTCTCGTGAGAAGAGATTGAAATTCACGAGAGTATGTGACCCATATCTTCGTGCCATCATTCCTGCAACATCATCCTTCAAAATTCCCTTCTCGAGGCAGATAGCAACCAAGTGTTGTACAAAAATTGTTTCATTCTGTTGTCGTTGTGTTGGTCAATACATCTTAATGAAAGTTCGGTGGATTCTGATCTGATACCTCTCACGCTCTTGTATACTGTATTCAGTACATCACTTCGAACTCTGACAGGCTACTATGTGTGAGACTCTTTTCGTACCTCGCTGACCCGAGCGGCTTTCGCCACAAGCGGCAAGCCAGCACAACTATCTCGATTACGTGATGTTCGCGGAGGTCAGGAGAAGATGTGGGAACCCATTAAAGTGTCCTTAAAGTGTCCCAGACCTTGCTCTTAACGTTATCAGTCACCTCCTACTTTCCTTCCTTCACCAATGAAAATCAGTAAAAGGATCGAGCAGTCTAACAAAGAGGGCAAAATATGGTGGTCATTCGAATATTTTCCGCCTCGGACAGCTCAGGTGCAACCCCATCGCAAGTCATCAGACGTGCAGTTATCTCATGTATTCATAGGGTCTGCAAAATTTACTTGATCGTATAAAGCGCATGACCGCACTGGGCCCAGATTTCATTGACATCACATGGTAGGTATTTACTTTCAAGATGAGAAACCTCTTTACGCCCTGTGAACAGGAATGCTGGTGGTCGGACGTCTGATCTAACTGCACATATGGTGAAGACATGTCAAGGCTCAGTGGGCATAGAAACATGCATGCACTTGACATGTACGAACATGCCTAAAGAAAAAGTCGACATTGCTCTCCGGGTGTGTAATCACGTCCGATTCGCTTGTACACCAATTTAATATTTACTACAGGAAGCAAAAGAAGCTGGCTGTTGTAATGTCCTGGCACTTCGTGGTGACCCACCTCAAGGGAAGGATGAATGGGAGGCAGTTGAGGGTGGTTTTGTGCACGGAATTGACCTGGTCAAGCACATCCACAACGAGTACGGGGACTACTTCGATATCGCAGTCGCTGGATTCCCTCAATTCCAGCTCCTTCCACCCGCAGAACGCGACCTCGAGATGAAGTACCTTAAGGAGAAAATCGATGCAGGCGTCAACTTCATTTTCACACAGATGTTCTACGACGTCGATATCTTCATCGACTGGGTGAATGCAGTTAGAGCAGCTGGCATTACAATTCCAATCGTTCCTGGTATCGCTCCTATTCAAACGTGGAATGGCTTCTTAAAGGCGACTTCTCTTGCGAATACCAAGATTCCGCAATTTTTCTTGGACGCTCTAGAGCCCTATAAAAACGACGACGAGAAGGTTCGGGAGATCGGAACTAAGCTGGTAGCAGAAATGTGCCGGAAGATTCTTGCTGCTGGCCTCGGTATCCATGGCTTTCACTTTTATACCATGAACTTGGAGAAAGGAACAAAGATGCTGATGGAGGAGTTGAACCTTACGCCTCGCGTAGAGACTCTTAAGCCTTTGCCCTGGAGACAAGTATGTGGATACCCCACACCGCTGAATTTCTCATTCTCATGTTCTGTTTCAGTCGCTTACACCAAACCGACGGCAAGAAAACATCCGTCCTATTTTCTGGGCGAATCGGACCGAATCATACCTTTCGCGTACTGAAAACTGGGATGAGTTCCCAAACGGTCGGTTTGGTGACTCGCGGAGTCCCGCATATGGTGAACTCGATGGATACGGTATCTGGCTCAAACAAACGGCGAGTAATATATAACATGAGCCACCATTCAGTTATTGATGTCTACTACAGAAGGAGGAGGCTCTGAAACTTTGGGGCGAGCCCAAGACATTCGCAGAAGTCGCATCATTATTTAGCCGATTCTGTCTGGGTGATCTCAATGCTCTCCCATGGTCAAACCAAGCGGCATCTTCCGAAACCTCCGCCATCGCCTTGCAACTCGCTAAGATGAACGAACTTGGTTTCTTGACAATCAACTCTCAGCCCGCTGTCAATGGTGCAAGGAGCGATGACCCACAGTTCGGTTGGGGCCCAAGTAATGGGTACGTCTATCAAAAGGTAAGCACCGCTTTCGATACGCAAGCTCCCTCTTGACGTCTGCATCTGCCATTTGTTAGGCATATCTGGAGTTCTTTGTTGGACCTCGGCTACTAGAACTTCTGCTTGCCCACATTGAACGCGATAGCAATATGACCTACTACGTCATCAACAAACAAGGTGACCTGAGAACGAACACTCATTCCGATGGACCCAACGCTGTCACATGGGGAGTCTTCCCCGGCAAGGAGATCGTTCAGCCGACAGTTGTCGAGGCTCTTAGCTTCATGGCGTGGAAGGTGGGTCATATTTGGCTCGGTACGACTATTCCTAATATTGCCTCACAGGACGAAGCATACGAACTGGGCGTCAAGTGGGCTAATGTTTATGAGGCAGAGACGCCATCACGCAAGCTCATGATGGAGATATTTGAATCGTCATACCTCGTCAACGTTGTTCACAACGATTTCAAGGATTCACACGCCATCTTCGAGCCTTTCTTTAAGGCAGGCGCTGAGTACGCAGCCCAACACACCAACGGCTCTGCTGCACCCCAGGCAATTCCAAACTAGCTTCAACCTCGAGAATAAGGTCTATTTTGATACCCCCCACCTTCCGTATTGCGGGTTCAACCCCCGCACGACATGCATATCCAGCACAACTAATATATGGCACCCAATTTCCACATCACTGACAAGAAATCCTCATCTCATCGCATCAACTGCCTCAGCTTGTATATCAGCCACCACTGCATCAACTGCACACTGCATCAACTGCATGCATCCTCTCGATATAGTTTCCACGAGACAAGGGATGTTTATTGTAAAAGCCGTATACGAGCAACTAATAGAATTGTTTACATGATTACCCGTCATCAAATCTCACCACGTCTTAATAGACGTACACGAGTCATAATTGTAAGAAAATACACCCACCTTCTCATCGCATCAGATGAGATCTGAGAAGAAAAAATCGGTATTGGTCGGAGGAGGTCCTGCCACCAGTCCACTGGGTATATCAACTTTTTCGCCTGATAGATCTAGAAGAAGTTATGGATATTCTCTACGATACGAAAATGGCAATCGACTCACCGAGAAGCTTGATCTTGAGGCCGATCTCTGTCAATGCTTTGATGTACCCTGCTGTTTCCTCAGATGTGACATGACCACTATCCCGCCGAAGCATGTTCAGCCCATCCGTCCAATCTGCCCACCGGGACTGATCCGATGCGATTTGGTCCGCCAAGGAGCCTTCAGTGGCTGTAAGGAGAGAGAACGATAGGGGTGATGGAGTGAGATTGTTAGGCGGAGGTAGATCGAGGTGATCTCGCAAGATATTTGGAGGAGATGCACACGTGCCTGTGGCGATCTGGGTGATTGCTGCGATCTCAATCCGCTCCGGTAGATCTTCAAGTCCATTTCGAACGGGGAACTGGACCGCACTGTCCACATAGTGGAGATATTTCAGGCCGTTGTCCTATCGAGCCAATGAGCTTACTTTGGGGAGCACACATCAGATCCATACCAGTCGTATGAATCTCCACGGTCCGTTTGGCCGCCGCGAAGGGCCATTGGCTGGGGTGGGGATGCCATTGACGAACCATGCCCCTTGAAACAGGCACTGTATTCGTTGTTGACGGACGAACTCGGCAGACTCGCGAGTAATCTTCTCTTTCAAGTTCCTTCATTTCCTGTCAACCAAGGACCCCACGATGAGGTGCCAAAATTCTTACCGTACAGGAACCTTGCTTAGAAGGTCGTCTTCTGCTTCAAGTTCTTGCATCTGCCTGTCCCTGACGGCGCGATACTCGCAGTCAAGGAAATCGCGCTCCACCTCGTGCCATGGCTTGATGTTTTCCCTTTGCAATGCCACTTTGACCCTTGAGGGAATCAGCAGTGAAGATCACAAGAATTAAGGGAGATCATGACGTACTGGCTTCGAGCGAGCGCCACAATGCGAGAGAAATCGCCTGCTGCAGACCCACTCTCATTCCACATTCGCAAGAAAAATTGTGTGGCAAGAGCATGGACCCGGTAAAAATTGAGGAAAAAAGGCTGATATGTTGTCGATGTTGAATCTGATGATAGGTGTGTCAGAGGAGTTGCGTGTTCTGCGACAAATTACTGACATGCAGGAGCGAAAATCACCCAATGTTCTGCAAGCAGTTCAACAATTTCATTCGAAGCCCTTGCGATGGGGCATCGCCTATCTACCGGACGGCTCAACTGTTCCAATATAACCTACCGACGATATTGATGTTGGTGTTTGTGAGGAGTGAGAGCAAAAAAAGCTCACTTTCGAGAACAGATCCGGGTCGTCTGCAACAAAATTACGCTGCAACATGATTGGTTGAGGGGCCATACGGCGAAAATGACGGTGCTCACCAAACAATCAAGGCCAAGCTCCCCTACTTCTTGAAACTCGTGCACCAGATTCTCACTTGAAAATCCAAGCTTCCGCCACTTTAATACTTCACGATCATTATCCCGCCCTTCCTGAACCTTGCTACAACACCATATATATTCAAGAGCAGTCGCATGAAGAGGCTCGACTTCAGGTTCGACGAGCGTCGATTTCTTGCGGTATGTCACACGCACGATATTGGCCTGGAAGTCGAGAATCGAGGACGTAAGGTCATCTATATTATGTGACGACATGAGTCGCTAAAGGCTCCATAAGTGGTCTGCAAAACACAAATTGGATGCCACGCACTATAACCGCTTTGCGAACGTTGAGCCGCTCTAGCTCAGAGATAAACTCATCCCACTCAGCATCATTGACGTGCGAAAGCAAGGAATTGATCAGCATCATGCTGCGGGAATGTCAGTGCCCGCCTTATCCGAACTGCCTGAGCCTTGCGCATACCTATGTAGAATCATCGCAGTATCTGCGCTTCCAAGCCGATTCACGACAGTTTCCAATGATCCTTTTTCCCTCCGCATTTGCTGGAAAACAATCTGGAAACCGTACCGATACACCGAGCCAGGAGGTGCAACAGGGGGTGCTCTACTAGAACTGGCGATCAGCGGTCCAGGCGCATTCATTGGGTCAGCTTCAACAAGCTTCTTTAGGATAGCGGTAGCGGGGCGACAAACGTTGATGAGAGAATTTGGCGAAGAGAGGATTTGGACGACCTTGAAAACAAAAGCGTTGTCAAGGGTTGACCAGCCGTAGTCCAGGTCCATCAGGTTGTGCATTGCTTCGAGAGCGTACTGAAATATATACTTAAGACTTAATCTTTAGGTTGGTCAAAATGACACGTACTGCAAGTGTGTTTCCGTGCTCGGTGCAAATAACTTGTGCGAGCTCGGAAAGACCTCCATGATTCAAAAATTCCTGTGCAAACTTTTCTTCCTGGAAGCACGGCCATTGTTAACATGAGCACTATGAACAAATCAACTTGACGCACTTTAATGAACTTCTTTAATGACCAGAGAGCCATTTTGAAGGTTTTCTCATCTCGGATGAGGAGTTTCTGGACAATTTCTGCTGCTTCAATACTGGGACTATTGACCAACCTGTAGAGCATTGCATATGCAGCATCAGCGACACATCTCGATCATAATCTCAATGTTACGCACTTCAGATTCGCCTTGTTCTTGATCTTCTTCCGCAAATTCTCGTTCACAATCAGCTCATCGGTATCTTTATCCCTCAAAGCGAAATTGGAGGAGGGCTCTGTAACTTTGAGATTTACGCAGAGCTGCCTGACTACATCATCGACGGTGAGTGTAGGATCGATTCGAGTGCGGACGGTCACGCCCTCCCTAGTGGTAACATTGTTGGTTGGAACGAGTCCTGTTGACTTGGGACGCATGCTATTCGTTGCAGGCGGTGCGAGAGTTGTGCGAGAAGCCCCAGGCGCCGTAGAACCGTTGGAAGTCGACATAATGGTATTTGCAAGGTGAGAGCGGGATGGGGATATTAAATGAATAAAAATGGTTTATTGAGGCGATCCAGAATCCAGTGAGATTTTCCTGAGGAGATGGAAGGCGGTTATTATAGACGGACATATATTGTGGTCAGGTATGGAATACATTGTCTCCACCACGCATCATAAGACACGCAGCTCTGACTGAGCAGAATTTCATTGCGCAATTTGTAACAAGAGAGCAATATACTCACAGTATGTTCTAGCCAAACCCTTGCGCAAGCACTGACAAGACCTAAAACAAAAGGATATGAGTATATAGATGTGGAAGTAGAACATCAGTTATGATGATATAAAATTCAGATTATGAGTGTATCGTCTGCATGTAATGATAACATTCGGCCTGACGTGCAAATCAAAAGATAGAAAATGGCTCATCAAGATAAAGCGAATCCGGACGTGTTACTCACCGAACTCGAGTGCTCTGGAACTGACAAGCTGCTGTCTAAGATGAAGGGAATGAAATAGCACGTTGCGTGGTGCAAAAGAATGGACAGTAGTGAGATGAGAGGTGAAGCGTTGTCGTTGCACTGCAGCGCAGTGCAAGCACAAGACTTTAGTACTTCAGTTATGAGCGTTAGCGCCTAGCTCTCTACAACAACGGAGACGAAGTTTGAGTATTAATGCTATGAGCAGAAAACAAGCAACATAGACGCGTACAGCTGAACCCCAGACTACCGTGAGATCACTGAGATGCCGCCACTTCCATTTATCGTAATAATCGTATCATTTCTTTGGACAACAACTTCGCGTGCGTGCAATAACCTTTGACCAGGATAATAATGATTTGCGAAGGCTCTCTGAACCTTTTCAAGACGAAAATCAACCTATCTGATGGAAACCTTGTGAAGAGACATATTTCTATTGACTCTACAACGCAACTGTCAACTCGGAGGCTACTACTATGTCACGGTATGTACTAGTACGATTGTAATGGTCTGCAACGTTGACGAAGACTCAAGCAGAAACGACAAACTTCCCCTTATCTCGCTTGGTGTAACCAATGTCAGGTGAGGACAATAGCCATAGTCACGGATTATCTCTCTGGCTGACCTTCGCATGTGTAGCTGATTTCTGCAAATGACAATCGATGCACAATGTATTTATTACTTGCAATTAGGGAACAACTCACGTGTACAAGTCCTAAGTCAGCCTCACTGGGCGTCATATGTACGCACCAAGCGGCTGACCACTAAACGGACCCTTCGTACTAGTAACTTCTGGACCAGTCGTTTGCATTTACTGGTTGCTCACTATGTCATCCTATACTCTCCCGAAGTCTTTCGCCGTCGAACACTCGGATTCTCCAGCGCCATCATATGGGAGAGCATCAAAAAAGAAACCTAGACCCATCCTCCGAGACTTGCGAAACACTCTGGCACTGCAGGCAACCGAGAGCAGCCATTATAGTATCGAACAAGGTGTCCCGTCTGACATGTCTTGTTTCTCTGTCACAGAAAGTCCCTCCTCTCCGGAACGTCGTAGGCACCACCATGGAAATCGCAGGTATCAAGTCAGCCCCACTGCTCTTTCTGTTACTCCGCATACTGCGCCCTCGTTCAACATGTCAGGATATGCACACGTTGATGCGCTTGCTTTTCACGTTTCAAATCGTGATATACTCGCTGAAGAAGAAAATATCTTCGGTAACAAGCATAGCTCATCGATGACCGTTTCATATTCTGATCATGGAGACCCCAATATCGGCAACAATTCCTGTTTTCTAGAATCCAGACATGGTGCTATCAACCACTGTACTAAACCGCTCAAACTGTGGAGCGCTTCGCTGAACCATCATGTCGATCAGAAATCCCAGGTCTTCACCATCCCTCCGTGCTCTCACACACTCCCGCTCAGCCCACCTAGTGCATCAAGCTCTCCGATATCTGACCTTCTTTCCAAGCGTTCCGGTAGGATGTTCAGGCTCGTCCCAACCCAGGATGACCGCTTCATGCATGCTGTTGCAACCGACCTGACTGAACACCATACCGAAAGTCCATTGGAAATTCCTTGCTCGTCCTCCCCGACACATATCGGCTTTCCCCCAGATATGCTCGCACTGCTTCAGGAACTCGACGACCTTGCTGGTTCGGTCCAAAATATTCCATGCCCTGAAGAGGCCTCGAAAGCGTTTGACATTGGCTCGACCGTACCTCTATCATGTCCGCATGCGCTCCAACAATTCGATAATGGCCTAGATGACTATTTCCTCCAACAACCTGTGTTGTCAGACAAGGGTAAGAGGCGGCGGCTGACCGAATCCGCGGATGATATGTCTGAGGTAATTCAATTTATCTTGTTGGCATTTTTTCAGGACTGATCTCCTTGGAAGTGCCAATTTCCGACCAGCCATTCGCCCGTTCCACCAGCCAGCACACCCGTCGAACGGACGCGATCAGTCCGATATATATACGAGCCTCGGGTGCATATACTCTTTTCCTTTCATATGGTATGCTCTTGGTTGACAACTTATGAAGGGCACGCCATCATTTCTTGTCGGAAGCTCTACCTCACCGGTTGCATACCCCGCAGAAGGGTACCGGAGTCCCCCTCGCGAAGTCGTGACACCTGGTCCATTTCCCATTGTCAGTCTGACTGCAAGCACCCCCGTTATCCGAGCATGCAGTCGCCGCTCTGTACCAAATGTATCACCGCTGCCCTTGGTCTCTCCGCCTACAGGCATGACTTCTTTCAAGGCGTTCTTCAAGAGATCTCGTTCCAATACGATGTCAGCGCCTCGGTCAAACACGTGCAGGAGGGAGAAGAAGAGATTTGGGTGGCTGAAGATATAGCGAGTCATGGGTATAGCAATGTTATTGAATTTCTTTGAATTTTCTTTGATTGTTTCTTTTCCCTTGTTTTGTGCACGTTCCGTCATAGTTTTTCGCTTATAATGCCAATTTCAAATTCGCGAACATACCGGTGTACGTATTGCTCCTGTGTGCGGCAGGGCCGACAACACAGTCCTGAACGAAGACTCCGACCATTTAATAGTACCTCGACCACGATCATCGTGTAAGTAAATCTGTAAACCTTAGTCACCCTGGCACTAGTCAGCCTCTTTAGCCGGAGGGCTGAAACGCCGGAGTCAGCCGCGACCATTGAGTTGCTTCAGATGAGGGCCATGATATTCCTTGATGTTTGGTGCGTCTGCGTTCTTTTTTCTGCCTTGCTTTGTGGAATCATATGTCTTCTGGGTCACCCTCACGTATCCCTCGTCTTCCGGCTCGCCCATCTCCCTTGCCGTCCCCGCCGTCGCTCGAGATCGCAACCGTCCTCGCTCAAGCAGGCCCGTTTGACGATCTCAAGTCACTCGTTCCATCGCTTTCGTTCACAGGGAGCTCAGAAGATGATGAAAGTGACTGGGAGGACGTGCCGCCGTTCCCAAAGAATCACCAGCCACCTATATTTATCATCCAAGGTCACCGCGCTCAAGTGCCATTTGCTGTTCGTCCGGGTGTCATCGCTCTCGGAGACATACATCCAGACGAACACACCGCTCGTATTGTCCTCTCTGCGCCAACGGTCCCGCGCATGAACTTGGTCATGAAGGAACAGCTCTTCATGAACACTTGGGTTGTGAGTTGAAGATTTTCTATTATTTGGCACTTTAGCTGACGAAATAAAATGTAGGATAAGTTAACTCCTCAGCGTCCTCCAAGACACGTCCCCTGGACTGGCGATAGTTCTGTTCCCAGGCGTGACTGGATTTCTGAAGGTTCCATCTTTCCGGCCGAAACCATCAAGTTGCAAAATGGAAAGATACGACAAGCACGGATGAATCAACGGATCCCGAATGGGTCTTCCAAAGAAACATCCCCCAATTCTACGCTCTGCAGTCCAGGCATCCGGCGCCACAGGGAGACCGCTGTTATTTCGAAGGAATGTCCTGGGCCACGGGTCGGGTATAATGGATGGTCCGTTCACGTTCCAAAGGCTATCATCAAGCAAAATACAATTTCATCTGGGCCAGGAACCATTACACCTATCCGCGGACGAATGGGGACACGGGCACATGCCTCGGCCAGTCCCGTTCTCGAACTTGAACCTTGCTCTGATAAGACAATAAAGCAACTGACATCAACACGCCACAAATCATCTCGCGCATTGCCACAACTCGGTTCTACTGTTGATTCCCTGGCTATTCGAAGAGGAAAGAAGGTATCCGGTTTGCAACTCAAGGAAATGAATGATTTGGAGTATCCTGATATCCCTACGGCTTTCCGCGGATCTCCAACTGTCTGGTCACCGAAATTCGATCCTGACGTTCCCAGTCCCAATGGAAAAATTTTCACCGACCACAGTAGTATGCTATCAAGCCTCAAATCACAATACGCCGCACTTACGAGTGGGATCTCCACGCCTGTGACGAAGGAATGTCAAGATGCATTTGTTGACTCGGACACGGACTCTGTATCGTTGATGCCATCATCCTCCCGCGACGATGAGTGGGCCTTTGAGGATGACCTCGACCTTAATCTCCGAGGCGACGTTGACAACGTATCTCTTACTCCAACATCTTCATTTACGCCAAAGCCCGTACCAGATAGGCCGAGGGAGTCCCAGAACGTCACTCCAGAACGCTGTTCCGCCCCTGCCAATCTAACTCGTTCTTCCTCACCTCCTTGTTTGCAGTCAATATTCCCCGCGGTCAAAGTTTCTCCAGCACCCCTGACTGGTCCACCATGCGTTCCTCTCCCCCCTCCTCCTGTTTTAATTACTCCTTCTACCCCTCCGCGGGTGAGAGGAATTTTAAAGAAGGTTAAGAGCGTTCGCTTCGAGGATGTCAGATCCAGTCAAGATGTGGGCCTATTCGTCATGTCAGTACCAGAGTCAACGGCGGCGAAGCGCCCTTCTCCTCTACGGAACAGCTTTATAAGCCCTATCGATAGCCCCACGTCGGCAGATGCAGAGGAGCCTGCGAATACTGAACCCGTGCCCGTGACAGATTCTATTGCGCCGCTGCCCAAGGCAATTCAGGAGCCTGTCATCAAGAAGAAGTCGAACATGATGAAGTCCAAGCTTGTTCCCAAGGGTACCATTCTCAGCTCTCATCGCATGTCTGAGGTGCCCATTCCGAAATTCGTCGATACCAACGTCTGCCAGCAGGTCCCGCCTGTACCCGAGCTCAACGGGTCGGCAACCTCTACTCCTGGCCGTCATAATCATGTCGCCAGTGCAGAAAAGGAAAACGGGCAAACTGCCTACGCTCGTGCTCGCAAGCGATGGTCGACGATGAACGAGAACGATCTCAAGATGGGAGTTGAGGGTGCTGCACCCAGGAGCCGCCTTACTACTCCTCTGCGGAATATTTTTAAGTTCAAATAAATTTCTCCTGTCGTTACTCTTACATTCCTTTGATTTCTTCATTTATTATTTCATATGCTTTTTTATACTTGAACATCGATCATCTTACTCGCGCCTTAAATTTGTCTTCGGAGAGTCTAGTCCGAGAACGCCGCTGGATAATTCGGGGATCACATGTCTCTGGGTTGGCTTAGCTGTGACAGGAGTCCGGGGACGCTGGATAGTTCGGGGATCACATGTCTCCAGGTTGGCTTAACTTACCGTGATAGGAGTCCGGGAATGCTGGATAGTTCGGGGATCACATGTCTTCGGCTTGACGTGACAGGACGCGGGGAACGCGCTGCTCGATGTGCTGAGTACCAAAGAAAGTTTGGCTTATTGATGCCCGATGCCCGAAATGCATTATACTTGGGTTAACGTTCCATGAACTTCTGCTCGTCAAGGCCTGGTGGTCTAGTAGTATGATTCCTTGTTAGGGTTACCACGTTTCGAGGAGGTCCCGGGTTCAATTCCCGGCCAGGCCCAATATTTTTCCTTTTTAAAATACTTGAGCAATTACCAAGATAGTCAACGTCTAAATATACGTTCTTGTGCCGATTTGAATCATTTACGCAATACACTCCGCTTGTCAAAGACTACCGTACTCGGTATCCTCCCCACTTCTAGTTTCAAAATGTCATTCAAACGTAAATACAATTGTCTGACCATCAGGGTAGCGGTAGGATGCCGATTCTGCCGAAACCTCCCGATGCCGTGCATATTCAATGTTTGAAGGTAAGACGCTCGAACAAAGGTACCGTTTAAGAGTCGGTCCCGACGAAAACATAAGCTCTAGAAGCCCAGTCTCGTGCTTCGAATGAGTCAATAATGTCTCTCCCCGAATTTCAGACTTGGCCGAAACTCCGTCGATAAGGTTTAGCACGAAATCTAGGTCTACGGTCACCCATTAAAGATGCCAAACCGATTCAGTGGTACTCTCTGCTTTATCATACGATAGGTATAATGGCCCCGGCGCAGCGGTCACTGCTATTAGATCGAAATTCTGATTATGATCTGCAACCGTACAGTTCCATTTTTTGTCGCAATCAATCGATCAAATTTTGTGCCAACCTCATGCAAGTGCTGTGATGTGCACAGATACGAAGGAACACCTATCTTCATTTGTCTACATAATATTGATTTGTCTAGGCAGAGTACTGGAGAGTAGTTACAAGACTGTGGCATAGGGCTGTAAATTGGTAATGTACGTGCCCCACCTTCCTTTGTGCCAGCTGGCGAAATCCTTCCATACAGCGCTGTTTTCACCATTGACCACTTTGATCCAGGTGAGCCACCCTCCGAGGATACCGTCTGCATATGTGGCGGTGTTTCCCATGACGAACTTCCCTCCACCATTCTTTGACAGCCACTCATCTACAGCAGCGATGGTTTTCTTAGCCTCAGCCCAGTGAGCGTCACGCTGGGCACCAGCAGGAGAGAACTCCTCAATCTTCTTCCCATAGGTTGCCTCTCTGGTTTCCCTGAAATACTTCTCACTGGAAGGATTCAGGATGTAGCAGCTGACGGCGAGCTGATAAGGTAAAATGCTTCCGATGCCTCCTACAACACCAGTCTCTAATGCTGCCATCAACGGCTTCGTGCCGGGGGGGAACAAGGTAGTTCCGCCAGGGTAAGTCGCATCAAGGTATTCCGCGATCAGGAAGGAGTCAGAAACAACCTTCCCAGTATTGGGGTCATTAATGATGGGGAGGGTGTATGATGGGCTGATGCCATCGGCCTTAACGCCTGTCGGTGGCGCACCAATTTTCTTTGCAAGCGCCTCAATGTCAGGGTACTCGACCCACTCGGTCTTGTACGCAACACCCTTGATATTCAAGGCATATCTATGCAAGTGTAAGGCGCAAAACTCCCTGTATCATTGCATAGACAGTGCACATACCGCGTCTTCCAGGTGTTTGGGGACCATGCATTCACCGACAGGGTGGAGGGTATGTCGTAGAATATAATCGGAGATACCATATTGATCGATGATTCAAGTCTGGATCTAGCACCTGAAGGATCATTAATACCTGTTCGGGACTCCGCTGCGGGAATGGAAACAGCGGGTGTATTGTGAGTACGCAGGAGACTTCACACAACATTCACCTGACCACGACATCGTTTCTTGCTGGCCCCCGAAAGGTGTGACTGTACACGTCAGAGAAGGGAAATAAACTAGTATCATACCTTGTTTTACTCGATGTATGTTGGCTTTCTCAAGTCCTAGAATGCTCATAATAACATCCAAAGGTTGCGATCAAGAAACGTGACATGATACGGCCGTACGCCCACATCTAAGCAAGAGAAGTGGCCCATCGATTCTTATAAACCCTAAATCTGGTCACCACTCTCAAAGGCCACGGCCGCGACCCAGATGTCCGCCTCTGAGGGCGCCTCTTCCAGCATACCCGATTCGAAACCCCCTGTTCATTATAGGCGGGCCCCACTGACCTGGCTCCCTAGGATAGTCCTGTGGGGACTCCCTCGTTTCGCGAGGCCGGGGAAATCGCCCTGGCATGGGAGGGTCGTCGTCTTCGTCGTTATCTTTCTTAACATTTGCGTGTGGCTACTTTGTAATCAGCAGTCGGCACTCAGTCAGCAAAAATCTCACCTCTAAATCAATCACAAGAGCTCCCATGTGCCATCCAGCAGCCGCTACAGCAAAACAAAATATCTTGTCACTCTGTGCTTTCCCGTGACCAAAGCTGACCTCCGCGGGTTCGGAGATCCCCGGCGGATACGGGCCGCCATTGGCGACAGCAGCTGTTCTCTGTGCTTCAGTTCTGTAGCCCCCCGGCTGGCCGGGAGCAAGCATTCCAGGATCACCGAGGCCGAGTGCACCTCGAGAATATTCACCCCACGTCAAAAGCTTCCCGGTGGATGTAAGAGCACCGTGATGGTAATCTCCAAGAACAACGGAGATAACGTCGTTGTTTTGGAGTGCGGGGAGAATCACAGGGTTCGAATCGGCATGTGTTTCGTGAGAACCCAAGAGAATGACAGAACTAGAACCGGGAGAATAAGCAACAAAGGTTCGAAATTGCGCCGAGATCTGGGAAATGGTCAGCCACATATGATCAAACTCTGCTGAAATAATCACATGAGATATCCGCAAGCTCTTCGGCGGCTTCAACTGAGAAGAAACATAAGCGGGATGCTGCTGAACCTTGTTAACTTCAGAGAAGTTAGGAAGCTAAAAATGCGTAAGGCAGAGACTCTTCCACGAATAAAATTAACCTACGTATTCCCACCTCTCAGACCGAACAGCAATATCACCATCAACAGGAATCGAGAGAACATGTCCATGATTGGTCAAACCAATGAGCCGAGTCTCCAAAGCTGCGAGCTTGACAAGTTTCACGGGCTCCGCTGACCCCAGTGAAAGTTCCGGCAGTTGGGGCAGCGGTGGTAACATTGTGGGTTCTTGATGAAGCTCCCATGTCGAGCATGGGATGACATCATCCTCTGTAGCGTGAGATGTTAGGTCCAAGGCGTCCATAGCCGTATTTTGTGCAGCGATAATATCCTTTAAGGGTGCAGCGAACGGCCACCAGACATACACATCACCAGATTTAGTAAGGACTGACGAAAAGTTCCACCCGGATTCAACCAGCACAGGAGTAGAATCCAATGAAGTTGCTTCGAACGCCGGTGTATTGAGCCTGAAGGGACGACCCCAGCTTAAAAAGGTCCAAACGCGATGCTGGTCGTCCAGTGTAGTAGCATGCAACCGCCCACAACTACCAGATGTGAACAAGCATTTTACGCGACGCACAAGAACACCCAAACCTAATGCTCCGCGTGGGAGATGGCATGTTAAGCTTCAATGGCGTAGGAGCTGATTTTGCCGGTTCAGAGTACCCATCGTGTTGTAGAGCATGAGAGGTGCCATCCAAAGTTCCTGAGTGTGACCTTAGTTCCGTCCTTTGCATCGCACGATGATCGCTGGACTCACCCCACACGTATATGCTACCGGCAGAGTCCAGTGCAAAGAATGCCCTTTTTGGAGTCAGATAAGTAGTTTTATCGTATAAGACAACGCCGACATACCATCCAGCAGCTGAGAGACTAACGATACGTGTGCTAGATTTGATCTGCAGCTCAGCTGGGTATGGGACATCATGAAGAGTCGAGTTTGGTATCTTCTTCAATCCTAATCTTCCCTTCGAAGGGTCGCTAATCAAGTAATTTGACTAAGCGGACGAGTAACGGAATCGCAGAAATGATGGTTCTTACCCCCATACATAAGTCTTTGGGTTGCGCAAACCTCTGTAAAGATGTTTCCATCCGCTGATTCGGGCGGTCCTCTCATCTGTGAAATTGAAATCCTCTTCCAACTTTCTCTTCCAGAACGTCTCATCGTTGCATAATCGCGCAAAGAATTGACTTGTTTCTCCCAGATGAATGAGATCTGGAATGGCAAGCCAAGGCAATAAATTATCCAAAAGAACTTCAACGGGTAGATCAGAAAGCATAGTCATCGAGTGAATGGTTACAGTACAGAATTCCAGTGGGCAAAGCAGAGAGCTCAGAGCACGATTGAAGGAGCTGCGGTTAACGATTCATGATGTCACGACTCACATGTTGACAGTTGCAGTCACTTCCTGGGGGGTTGATCGGTTATTACGCTGGGAGGGGTTGTACATAACCACATTGGGGTTGGACAGAGACCGATCATATGTTGCTTGTTCACCTCCAGTTCTAAAAATGATATATCATCCCTTGAAGCTTTGAAGAGTCTCAGGAAACACACTAGATGATCATACTACAAAGTCGTTGGACAAACTTGTATCAATCAATGCATGGGACTTGGATACATTTTGCTTGCAGTACGTGGTTATTCATACATATAATGATCGTTCGCTTCTCATCATCAACTCGTGCATAACTAGGTGCCCCCATTTTGCTTGACACTTGTACCTAGCAAATACTTTACAGCACATCACGCTCCACCCCGTCCCTCTCCTCCAAGTCTTTGCAGCGGTGGGCGAGATACTGAACGAGTCACCTCGTAATCCAAGTCAATGCACTCCTGCAAGTCTGATATGATTCCTTCTTTTAATTGGGCGCATCTTTAACACTCTTGTCACTCCTTTTTTGTAGATTACCAATGTCAGGCTAGCCAAACAAACTTCACCGAGCATGCCAGGAACGATCATCAAACGCTATTTTGTGTCCTGACCGCCCAGGGCGTGGTGTAGTTCATTAACCCGGGGTTTCTGATGAAAGGCGTCTATTGCGATCACCGCAGCACTTCTGTTGTGACGGCAGACTGCTGATAGTGGCGTGCTCCCTTTTACTCTCTCTCATCTGCAGTTGGGCGGTTGAGCTTAATCTGCTGCGGCTCCGCCCCAGTGAGCCAGGGGCTCCCTTTCCCCTGGCTGCTGTTATTTTTACTTTGCTCCAAGAAGCTTCTTTCAGCTTTGAAGATCCAGTCCGACCATGTGAAAGGATGTTATGCCTGTCATTGACTACGACCTAGTTTCACAGCGCAGAAAAATAATATTTATTTTGCTCTGCAAGTTGCTGAATCTGATAACGACATCTCGATAAGCTGACACATTCCTATAGTGTAATGAATCTTCGTCAGTGACGGTGTGGATTTACTGGCGATAAGCAAGTCAACCCACAGCCAATGCCGTATACAGGCTTGAACGGTAAGTATTCGGGATTCCGTCTTCAGCGAGTCAACTCACGGTTTGGGCGGACTTTTCACAAAAATATATCGACTTACATTATCGGCTTCTCAAATATATAAAGTGTTTACGGAAACGCACCTACTGCCTCAGCTTCTTGAAACACGTGACGGCCGCCAACTACAAAGTTACCCCCACAGTGTCACGCACAAGGCCTTCCATGTACGAGATTTAGAATGCGAAAGGGGGTCGGAAGGCCTATCTGATCAAATCTTCTTTTCGTAACCAATAGTGACGAAACTTCTCGAACTCATGACGTTTGCTTGCCCATTGATATTTCTTTATCTGTCGTTGAGAACAATTGTAAACCTTTATGTACTCAGATCAGAACCTCATTCTAAAGTTTGCTACTTATAAATAACAGACATACATCGACCTGTTCAGTACGTCTGTATTAAATAGATAACCAATCGGACCACATGCACTGGATATCCCATACATAATATCAACCATTGGAGACTACGTGTTTCAAGACTCAAAACAAATGCAGTACCCGCGGCACAAATAAACACATAAAATGAAGCCGCAGACAATGGGCGTGCTTACGTTGTCAAAGTGATTGCTGACGCGATGTACAGGGACAACTGACTCCCGGTGTTCAAGCAACCGGCAATGCAGAGTTTATGCTGCCGCCATCATATCAACGTGATGCGTTATCATCGCCCTTGCATAAACCGACCATGTGGATGCATCCCTACACGCAGCCTGCCATGCGTGCACATTAAAACACCGAGCGCGTTCGAAGGTATGGTACGCGAAGCTGTCATAGTACAGCAGAGCTTTATCACCATGACTTCTTCGGTCGAAGATCATGAGAGCTGAAAGTCCACCTCGGGAAATGATTCTTTCTCGTCATCATCACAGCGTTGGTCAATCATAACTGTATGAGTCATGTGGACGAAGTGCAAGCAGCACGATTAATAATCTGGATGTCAGTGCATCTGCCGATGGGTTGCACGAGTGTGGGGCGGTATAACGTACTCGACAGTCCAGGTCATTCTGACGATATAATGACCGAAATGTCCGGTCTTCCCTAGGTGCACAGTACACGAAATGATTGACCGAATTTTAAATGGCTCACCTTGGATTCCGAGGGAAGTAAACAAAGACAAACCGATGGATAGAAAGATAAAGATATGGGTGTTATATCGCAGATCAGTGGGCAGCCTCGAAGGAAGTGCCTGTCTGTGGAGCGGAAACTTGCGGCCGCGTGAGAATACTTGGGCGTAACGGAGCACGGCCACGAGCTGTCCGTCGTCGTCGTCGCAGCAACAATCCTTTGGCATGCGCGGTAGGAGTGTGGCCATTCGGAGACTTGTCACTTTGCTTGGCGTAACATTTGCCTCATGCCAGCTTGCACTGCACTCCAACGCAAGCGATATTATATTGCATCAAAGTTGCATTGCAATGATTGCATAAAAAAAAAAACAAACTCACTGGGGTCAATCTTCACAGCGTGCACACTGCAGAAACTCAATCGATGACATTCATTGATGGCATGTGATCGCGATGGGTGCGGTTGTTACGTCATGTTCTCACGACTTCGGAACTTTCATCATTGTCCAATTAGAACAGTTCGACAACGTGCCTTCATGAGATGGTGGCACATTTCAGAACAGCCTGATTTCACAACTCGCAGTT
Source organism: Suillus decipiens (assembly GCA_016695475.1). Taxonomy (NCBI): domain Eukaryota; kingdom Fungi; phylum Basidiomycota; class Agaricomycetes; order Boletales; family Suillaceae; genus Suillus; species Suillus decipiens. Next base: position 841,749 of record MU172925.1, on the reverse strand, counting down.
CTTCATTTTATGAGCGGTTGGCTTGCGCAGTCAGGGAACAATTTTGCTATTACTCAGATCGTAAAGTCGACCAGTATGAATTTCTCGTGGAGAAATAAATCAGGAAGGGAATCGACCTGATGTTAAGAATCTATTTTGCTTCGTGCCTACTCATGTACAAAAGTAACTATTACTGGGATGGCAAGTATGATCCGTAAAGTACAGTCCCATGATTATTGGGCCAAAGTCTCCTATGTAATGTGAGGAGGTATTCGTAAACATGAACGAATAAGATATGAAAGCATACGAAAGTGAGACGAGAAACTAGTAATATGTACTTAGTAGGATAGTAGTCAGTAGCAAGAACAATATAACCCCAGTAAAGGATGGAAGCCGTGATGCGTGTGGCATGAAAGGCATGAAACACCATGGGACTGCCGATGGTATCGTGATAAAATCCCAGCGATAGGGAAGTCGGAAAGGAATGGGTAGGTCAAGTGCAAACGCGGGACTACTCGCCATCAAATCAACCACTTCGTCGCTTTTCATCATAGCTTCCATTGCTACCTGGACGGTTGTTTCCGTATACATTATATGACGCATAGACATCAAGGTCCGTGCTGGCCCCCGTATGTTCATAACCTGGCAGGGGAGTCAAGAGCGTGCTGTTACTCGGAAGGCGAGCCATGGCCGTGTGTGACGAGGGTGGGTGGGATGCAGCATATGCAGGGCTGCTGGTGCGAGAAGCGGAAGGGAAGAGGCCACTGAAACGCTGCTGCCGGCGTTCATAAACGTCTTGCATATCAATCTCATGCATCTCCTCCGGAGAAGCAGTTGGAGTGAACCTGTCAACATGGGAACCTTGCTGCGAGTGGGAGTGAAGCTGGTAGTCCACATCGGCGTAAGAGTCATGCATGCCGCGCTGGAGATAGGCATGATGACTCGACCTCCCCATCACTGCTGACGCGGCAGCACGAGCATCCGCTTCCTCCTTTTTGGACTTTCGCCATTGTTTACGAAGCTCTTTAAACTCTGCAAATGGGCAGTCAGTATCGGTGTTTTCGACGATCAGAAAAAAAACTCGACGAGGTACCGAATACACCCCGGATGAAGTAAAGTGCAAGCGTGAAGACTCACCGTTTGGACTACGCTTCACACCATGTTTCTGCATCGTGACGTGTGCGTTTAAGTGGTTCAGGGTGCCGTATGCCTTTGTGCATGAGGGCCACGAACATTGATAAAGCCGTTCAATCTCGTCGTAGCGCCGCCTTGGACGCTTCTTGACAGCGTTTCCAGGCAGAGCCACGAATGAGTATTGTTTACCGTCAGAGCTCGAGCCTGAGGGATCAATGTACCGTCTGGCCCCGTTGGATGATGCGGAAGTGCCCGTACCAGGCGGTGATGGACCATAGTCCTCGGAAAGGGTGCCATAGGGCATACCAATGAAGCCCATTGTGGGGGAGCCCTCGCCACCCGAAAAATTAGGGTTCAAAGGTGATATAGGTTCTTCCATGTCGACACCGTCGTAGCAGTGTAATGAAGATTGATCTTTATCGTTCCACGACGATCCCGAGAGTTGATCGCGGGCAGACCCTGAGCTCAGCGTGCGTTGGAGCGAGGAGGAGTAACTCCCATACAATCTGGGCGATGTCTGTGACGAGGAATAGTGGTGATGGAGCTGTTGATATCGTCCGGAGGTTAGATCGGCTGAAGCACTCGTGGAATAACCGCCTATTGCGCTGCCAAACATGGCTGGCTCGGACATGCGGCGTTGTTCCAAGAGGGCATGGGCGTATTTATCGGTTCCACGGGAGCTAAGGTTCGACGTAATTGGGTAACGCACCAAATCCGGAGGGGAATAAGAGGAAGATGCCGATGTAGGAAAATGATGCTGGTGATGGGGAGCACTGTACGGCTGAGGAAATGAAGTAGTCGGATGATCATCATTGGAGGAAGGAGAACTTGAGACATAACGTGTGCCGTTGAGTGGCGATGTACCTTGGGCAGTACGGGCATGAGAGACGAGGGCGTAATTAGAGGATGGTGAAGTATTTGGAAGTGAAGTATATGATTGAGGAGTCTGAGAAGATGATGCTACGTCATACAGTTTATGAGGATCGGAATGAGAGGCTTCATCGAGCTGGGTTCGAGGAGCATAGGTGTAGTTTGTTCCTGCCGATTGGGAGAAGTGATCAGGATCATTATCGACGGTCATGGGTTGAGGGAGGTCCAATAGACTGGAAAGGTCGTGAAATAAAAGATGCTGAGAAACGCGAGGACGCGTGTGGTTAACTTGCTGAGCAATTGCAAGAAGAGGTGGTGGTTGAAGGAGAAGTGGAGCTTGCATTTGAATGCGAACCTGAAGAAGACGGAGTCTAACGGAGGTTATGTGAACCGACTTAGAAAAAAGAAGACTTGCGGAATGGACAAGTAGAGTTGAACAGATTGAAGGAATAATGACACAACGAGATTTGACCGATTAGGTGGAAGAGTTAATATACGTTACGGGAGGGGAGTAATAAAACATACGTTACAAAGCGCGAAGCTTGGTAAACATGAAAAAACTAACAAATCAGCGATCAATTTCCATGTCCCAAGCACCGGAATGAAATAAAGGGCGTACTAAGATTCGTCGTCCCCAAGCAGAGCGAGCACTGGGTGCAGCAGCAGCTGTGTTCCAGTTCGCGCTGATCGTTGTCTTCTCAATATTATAAACTCAGATCTGAGATCTTCCGTGACTTCGTGCACCCTGGACTTCCAATTTCAAATTTAAAAATATCCATTAAATTGGATCATTATTTCTATTTTAAGTAGTTTATGCGCAACTCACTTTTGCCCGAGGGCGTCCCGATTTCGCCGTCTCACATGACTCGGTCTTTCACTTGAAGACCGCTGCCGCAAAACCCATTCAGCACTCAGCGTCCACCACGGAAGTTCTCACATGTTGCTCTCTCAAGATTGCTACAATAGTTCACTCAACTTTGCGGTTATTGATGCCATCATCAGATGATAAGGCGGCCCGGTCACAATATTTCGCCACACAACGTGCTAGTCACGATCGGTCACACAATTATCCCCAAAAAGTGTGACTGCCACAGCTTGGCGTACGAATTATCTGATTAAATCCTCATGTTCCTCCCCCGACTCGCAAGCGACAGAAGGAGCGCAGCCATGACATGGAGCATGCGGTACATTGCCAAAACGCCCGCTCATCTCCCTTTGTCGACGTCGTAATGTGAATACTACCGGTTGATAGGCAGTGAGCGCCTGCGAGTCCACTAATGGCGGTGAGCCCGACCGAGCTAGCAATCTGTGTTGTTTCTACGAGGTGCACGATGTCAGGACCTGTCAATCAGTAAGCTATAATCCTACAGAGCCGGTGACTATGTCGAGCAGGAAATTCGAAACGCTACTATTGTCATCCGACGGAAGACTGTAGATATCGACCTGCGCCCCGACACCTATACAAGGATGCTTTCGCCCCCAATGAAGCTAAACCGCCCTCGTTTGTGGCGTTGGTCATGAAAAAAAAGGAAGCTTCAAAGTCCAGTGTGCAAATATGACGGCAGTGTCATACTCCCGGCAATGCACACTAATGTGACATGTCAACCATTTTCCATGAATACTTGAATTGCAAGCCGATCTCAACCTGGCGCAGCGCTGGCAGCGGGATACCTAGGAATATGAAAATCGCGGATTATAATAAGGCGACGAGTTGTTTGAAGTTTCAAAGCTTACCGCCGCACCTGACGGCAAGGCGCGAACCTATCGGAATCAGATACGTTCCGGTCAGGCGCAAAGTTTGAAAGGTTTCGGATCCATTGCTATTGATCAGATGATTAAGCCCCCGAGCCTGTGCTTTGCTTAAGGCCGTTAAGAAGGTGATAGACGATTGATAAGCGCGTTTCAGGGTACCTGAACATCGTCATGAGATTCGGAGTATAGGTGCAGCCCACGGACGAAGGTGTATTGAGAAGCGTTCCGGCATAAGTGTCCAAACGGTTCCGTGTCGGGAGAAGCACCGCTCGATGTGGTAAATGAATTGTCGTGTCTTGGCCGCCCTTGTCGGGTCGAGTACGTAATTCAACTTCAGTGCGTCATGGACGGAGCGTATTGAACGTGTTTACAATGTACATCATCATGCAAACCGCATGCGAACCTAATCACTTGTAATCGCACTCATTCGGAACCTAGTGGTATTGAACTACAATTGGTAACAGCCGATGCCACTTTGGCAGTCCCAGTATCATAGTAGGGTTCAATTTGAACTGTAATGAATAGCACCGGGTACATCCAGATTCCCGAACACAGAGTGATCAATAACGGAATATACGTGAATGTCGATGGCAGTGTGGTAAGTTTCTTATTGTATCGCTGGAGGTTCACCGACTCCAATGGCGCCACAACGAATTAATCTTGATAATGCGCTCTGCCAATCAAACCGACTTGTGTATGCGAACAGTATTTCGAAGTCCCAAGTATCACTCATTGGCTTCTCGATCTTGTGCTACCTATAGAAATCCGTAATATCAATTCATAACACCTTCCTAAAACGGGTAGCTCGTCCACGCCAACTGTCATACCGCAACGCTTCTTGCATTCGCTCCGCGACAATGACCAGAGCCTCATCTCCAATACTAGCCGCTAGGCCGATGACAAGGAGTATGACGGCACTCACCGTCAGGCGCTCTACAAGGCTTAGCGGTGTGCAAGGTAAACTCACAACAAGTTCTGATGCCAAGCACACATTCACCCGCTAACTCCTCATTGACGTATTACATTACAACTGGCTCATAGTTCGCGAGCATACAACTGCGCCGCAGCCACCCAGACGCGTAACAAAAATAAGCAGAAATGCGCCCGAGCATCCTCGGCTGTTCAAACGCGGTACATCGCGCACTAAGCACCATCCAGAAAAATATATTTCTACCCCTCGTTCACCCCATTCCGTTCCCCGCACCGTATCTGTCAATGTTTTCACCCGAGAGAATGAATTAATCCAAAAGGAGAAGGACTTTTGGTTCAAATCTTGCGAGCTCGAGCAACAACTCATCATCGTATCTCAGAGGGAGAGAGAAGCGGCTGCCTTGCTCGAAGAATACAATCAACGGCTCGCAAAAACCACCTTAAGGCAGCTTGAAGATTATTTTACGTGCCCTCTGTGAGTGCCATCACAAAACTGAAACTTTCTGAGTTGAACTTAATTAATTATGTGTTCTTCGGGCAGGTGTTTCGAGATCATGTGAGTCTTTTGTCTGTTCCAATTGGACAATGCTAGATTGATAGTGCAGGGCGTGTCCATATAGTTTGAACCCACGGCAGTGCGGCCATACCTTTTGCGCCACTTGCATTCTCAAATGGTTCTTTTCCCGATTGCATCGTGTGTGCGCCAGTTGGCATGAGCCCGTGGATTGTCCCATGTGTAGAAGTGCTCTATTTTGCACTCCAGATAACGTTCCGCGTCCAGAATCTTCGTTTCCTTTCACACCAAACAGACCGGCTGATAACGCTATCCGTGGCATGATCAACACTCTCGCCAAGGAGGCTGACTCTGGAAACGTCTCGGCGTCTAGCCTGCTTGCTGACTGGGCAGAGGATGGTCACGCACGACAGGAATGGTGTCAAAAGGAAAGGTATCTTACTCCTCAAGAATTCGGGGTTTTTTTTTTGAAATACACCGTTTTAATTAGAGTTGGACGCCATGAGATGACGTCTCTCGCTATGTCGTGGACAGACATGCACGGGCACGAGTTTGTCACCATCAAAAACAGACTTGAAGTTTGATATTCACGGAGGCCGACTTGTATTTGAATGGGTGATGTACAATCAGACTGATGGAGCCGTCCCACAGGAATGGAAGTGGGGCAAGTACGGAAGGAGCTAACTGACGCCTGTTACCACTCATCAAATCGCACGGTTCACAGATTCACTGCATCATGGTTCGCCTTTTTTGTAAATCAATAGTTTGGAGATGTACAACAACTGTTGTGTATGTATTCGAGTTTTCAAACAGGGACTCATCCAGCGGCTGCATTCATAATACTACAGGTAGAAACAGCGCTCTCTCAACCCACGCATACCTAGAACATCCTGCCCGGTAATGTGAGATAAATCCGAGCTGTGGCGATTTAATACGTACCCAATCCGCGGGCGTTAACCAGATATCAGCGACGGAGTCCATTTTCCCAAGAACTGCGGCACCTTTCCAAGCCAGTACACGGGGGTCGACCTCTTTTGGAGGGGGGATAATCTGTACCTTGTCCATGCTGGGGACCAATGGGGTGGCGATTGCCTGCAGCCTTTTTCCGGTGTTTCAACATATCTGATGTGTGAATATGCTCCGCGACTTACCTGCTCTCTAATGCATGAGCCATTCCAGGTATCAACGCACTCCCCCCGATAACCAGAACGGCCTGGAGGTGCTTGCGAATTTTGTCATCGCCCCCGGATGCCCGAGCACTGTTGAAGATAGCAACATCGAGAGGAAGTTTACTCGCTTCAAAACAGACATCGATACCGAGACCACCGTAATTCGAGGTCGTTGGTACAGAAGGCTGAGAAGGTTGTGGCTGAGGAGGGACAGGGGCAGGAGATGGTTTAACATCGCCTTCTACATCAATTACTTCCATCGGAGCATCAGTAGGGACTCCCCCCGACGTTCCTTCCGTGGATTGTGCAGATGATTCCGCGGTCGGAGGTGGTGTTGCATGCGCAGTTGACGGCAGTGATACCTCTTGCTGTTCTTGTTTTCCACCATTCTCTGTAACCGCAGTAGTCTCTACCTCAGTTCTTTGAATACAACTAACTTTACGTACCACCCTGTGACTGACCGACGGGAATCGGAGAGTGCCGAACATCCGTCGGCACTATAGAAGGCGGTGGAAGTAGATGTTGCGTCGAGATGATCATCGCTTGAGTCTTACGACATGATGTAAATAAACCCTATCCATGTGGTGGATACAAGAATACGTACGACATGGTCTACCGGATGCTCTATAATTTCTTCAGTGACGTCCGGATGGGGTATGGAGCGCAAACCAATGTGTTTCCTGTCGAACTCTATCACACGGGGCTCGAATATGCACTATGTAAATATCGAAGGTGCCAGTTGACAGTTAGATTTAATGATAGTCTGTTGCTAGCCAAACGCACCATCGGTGCAAGTATGATCTCGTCATACGCCCTTAAGCCATATTTTTCCGTGGGCTTACCGGGCTTGCGCACTACAAAGTCATACAGATTGAGGGCAACGTCACCCTACAACACTCTAAGCAGTGACAAAGGCACGACTTGCGATGACTCACTTCCGCCAGTGTGCACAGCCGTGCTTTCAAGTCCTCCATAACGGCCCAATCATACCATCGCGCGAGATCAATATCGCGGTAGGGAAAACTTATTCGTTCCAAGAGGACATACAGGAACTCAGTAATATCGTCTCCGCCCATATTGAGTGTGATTCTGACCGATGGTCAGCGGTAACTCTGCGTCATATGTATACCTTACCTCGAATCAGGGATAACAAGGCCTTCATCTACACATGCTATGCTGGAGTTGACGGCGCCGATGTCGACAACACAAGCACTGCTTATTCCCGCGCCGTAGGTTGCCGCCAATGACTCCTGCTTTATGTCACAACTCGTTGATACCAATATACGATATGCGTCACACACCTGCTGCACGCATATTTGCTTGAAGCCCAGTGAAACTAGAAGAACATTGACTAATTCGCGGACGTACGCCCGATCATGGAAGTCTGGGATAACAAGAACAACAGAATAGTCCTAATGGCATTGATTGACACGAATTATACGAGGAGTGAATGATGGCGAACCTTGTAATCAGGCCGTTTTACATTCAACCTCTCACTCAGTACAGTGCTGATAATAGTTTCAATGTCATCCAGTATCATTTGGTGTGACGGATAATCCCTGGTGTTGAAGTTCTTTCCGTGGATCGGCCACTTCACCGAATAATTCAACAGTTGAGGATCGGACAACCGGAGTGCCTAATATGAAAGATTGAGATAATAACACTTGTAAGTCAAGGATACATACTCGTTCACCGACCAGAACTTCTGAATCTTCTGGGGGGTCCTGGATCCAGTCGACAAGGAACGGGTCATTAACTTCGGGAATGATTTCAGGTTTGAATTGCTCGTTAAAGGTTGACGCGACTCTTGCAGCGTTACATGTGACGCGAAGTTTGTAGAACCTCATCCGCTCGCGAAGAGAAACGATGATTGACCCCATTTTGGCATCAAACTGTTCGAGCACTTTAGCATATGCAGCGTGGGTGAGGGAAGAGATCTATGTACAGGATCATCTGAAGTAATATCGACCGCATATTCGTCTCCATCGGGACTCGCAGATACAGATAGCTGTGGCACTTGCCCTTTTCTTGGACGCGAAATACCCTCGACGTATGTCGGAACCGGCACTGGTGGCTTGTGTTTACGCGCAATAACATTTGGAATGGACACAGGTGTGACATCTGACGCTTTGCCAATTCTTAAAAAACGCGATCCAGGGTGGATGACGATAACATGAGAGCCACGTCTATCCTAAGTAGCTCAGCATTACCATATGAAAGGCCAGTCGACCATGCAAATTACCCACCTCTGTTCTGTTGAGGGAGCAGTTTCCTCGGCCGCCAATTCTTTCTTTCGGGCTGCATTACGCGACCAGATGGTCTGTGTCTCCGATTTCAAGTAAGAAGTGCCCATATGCTTGGGATTGGGCCTGACACGATTGTCAACACTCGAAATGCAGTCATGGTTTGAACGTACGCCAGGGGCACATGCATGGATGTGTAACGCATACCAGAGTCATCTTTTTTCGCGTTGGGTATTCCCCTTGGCATATGGTGCTGTATTAGTTTGTGCAGGCGAAAGATGAGGTGCAAGTATGGGATAAGTAATGCAAGTCTTTCCGATTCTGATAGTATGATCACGTATGGATCGGCTTCTGCCGGTGGTTGGGTCGAACATTTGCTAATAAAACATGCAGATGACTATTGTATAGGTACAGAAATGTAGAACATGTGGATATCTATATGAGATCGACGAGACAACAGATACCGGCTACCAAAATGCACACCTGTGAAATACAATTGAGCTCAGTGCAATCTGGACAACAAAGTCATCGTCATCTTACCATCCAGAAAAGCATTGACAAAGGTTCTCAAGCGAGGTGGCCTGCAAGATAAGTTTATCCACTTGAGCAGTAACGGAAAGGACAATGTCAGGGTTGAAGTCACGCCCTATTGATGGAAAGGAATGATCAGTAACGCAAAGGTGCAAACCGCGGGAGATGATGAACCTGTAAGCTTATGCTGGACACGGTTGTAGACAAGTAACGCTCGCTCATTCCGGACCTCTTGCCGCGCTCCAGGTCCCCCAACGACCTCTGCAAAAGAATTAGTTTCTCCCTTCGGGGTGTAACCTAAATGCATACCGTTGAAAATATCATTTTCATCTGCGCGCACCTTGCGAGTTGGACCTTGGGGATATCCAGATACTTTAGCAAGTTCAGCAGCACGAGCAGGATCGGTTTCGCCATCTGCTATCCATATGAGCCAGTTGAATGATAATAATAAAGTGAGGCACACCTTCTGGTCGCCGGGAGTCGACGTCAGCTTGCATAAGTCGCCAATTGATCAGAGGATCATAAACAAAAGCCTCTAGGACTGCCATCAGGGACTCCTTGTTCGCGCGCAGCACGGACATGGTAATTTCGCAGGTATGCCGGAAACTTCCTTCAATACCGCTTATCTGCAACGTCACAGTGAGCTTAAGACTACCTACGTTCTGTTACAAAATTACCTCCATGGCATGTGTGAGCATACGAGTAAGTCTGAACGGAATCTTTTCAGGGAACTTCTCACGATGCATAGCAACTTCAAAGCAGTCGCCGAAATCGATATGAACAACTTTGCCGGTCGTGCGTTCCAGCAAAAGATTGGACGGGTGGCGATCCCCAAGACCCAGAATATGGCCAACCATGCTGTTCACCGCCAAAGAGCGGGTATACGTCGCACGGCGTTCAAGCCAGTGCTCTGAGTTTGCACTCTTTAGCCATAGGACGCGATAGAGATCTTGACCGGTAGTATTCTCTAACGCATATTCAAATACTTCAACCTTTTGTAGTAGCGTTAGGTTCTCGTAGTCCGGTGCCATCTGGGATATATCAGCAGGTGAGATATGCTCTTTGAATAGTAATGAATACCTGAAGCATTAGTCGATACTCTATGTTCAAGAGAACTTTGCGGGAGTCTCGATAGTCACGAACAAGGACATGTAGGGTATCACTGTCCTTGACCCAGCCCATAAGACCGGCGTTGGGTGCCAATGGAATGACAGAGTAACGCTGGATGTGTAACCGTCGCTTGAAGCTATTGGTGTCAACAGATAGAAGGGTATTGACGAGGCTGAATAACTGCATAACACGTTCGTCTTGGCGCAAGTCTTCGTGGCCTGTATATAAAAGAATAAGCGATATCCCGGTGCTGGGGTACCATCCTGTTACCTTTCAAAACGTATTGGTAATCCTGGCCGTCACTGCCCTTCAGAGATAGTCGCCGTGGCCGCTGCTTGGAAGCTATAACAGTGAGCTTGGTAGCGAATGATGCAATGCGAACGACGTCTCGGCCACTCTGATATGTTCCTTGAATCGGTCAATAAATACAGGGCAGTACCAAAGTAAAATCCAAGGTACATACCAGGCATTGCCAGATCAAGATCACGGGTTTTTAGCAATTGTGGTGACACATACTGCAGGTCCAATGTAGTCAATTGAGGCAGCTGCTTCTCCACTTTTCTAAAGACCTGAAAGGACACAAAAGATAAACAAATAGCGTTGATCATCCACTTCCCTAACTCACCCCATAATAGATGTCCCAAGCCTTGTTCAGCTCTGACATCTCGCCGAATGCGCGGTACCGCCGACAAGCCTCCCGAGCTTCATGTAAGTCGCGACCAAATGTTTGCGCGAATGATGTCTCCCTAGCTGTTGTTGGCCCCTAGTTCGTGATACCTGAGCAAATTTTCTGGTAAACTTCGAGTGAATGCACTCACTGCCTCGAGCATCTCATGGAGGGGCTCCAAAGTCGCAATCATCCCCTCAGGATTCTTGTCATTGAAGAAAAGACGAGAGGCTTCTTCTAAACCTTCGTGCCACATCTCGTGCCAAAGAATAGCAACTCGGATAAGTTCATGACTGACGACAAGCGCCTGCTCCACGATGATAGGACTGTGTTCTCGCATTCTGTCCATAATAGCTAGGGCTGCATTCTTCCGAGATATGCTGGAGGACTTGGAAGCTACGGTCAACGGATATATGAGAGCCTGAGGATGATGCTTTCCAACTTCGGTAAGAAGGTTGTTGATGTTCCGCCGTACATTGACGCTTGGGGATTGGATACGGGCAATGATCTAAGGAAATATTTCAACCAGAGACGGGTCCATTGAATGCTAATCTGTGCTCACCTGAGGAATGACTTCTAACCACGTATCAACCTCGACCACGGAGAAGCCACTAGCCATGGCCTGACTAACATCGTCGTGTGCGCCAAACTTGAACCATAGTGTGAGCAACCTAAGAGTATCCTGTAAAGCATTCTCATTTCGGAGCCCAATTGAGCGGAAGAATCCTATTCCAGAGTGAGTGGTAACCTAAACTTTTGGAAAGAACAAGCCGACCTTGAACAGCCTGGACAATATGGGCAGCAAGCCCACTCCCGGGGATATCGACAGCCGTGCTCTCCTTTTGACTCTCCAGATGGCCAATGACCTCGAAATTAGCTAGCGCCCACGTATGCCAGGCCTTATACCAATTGGGATCATAGTGGGTTGCTAGAAGATACGAATGTAGTATGTCTTTGACATTCCGCTAACCAGCTAGTGAGTAAGAGGAGTGACCAGTATTAACGCACGTACAGCGCCCCAATCTTCCTTCAGTTCTACTTGCCATTGCCCTTGTTTGAAGTAACAACGAGCGAGAAGACGTGAGAGTTCATCTAGCTTAGGTTTACCAACACCGGATCTTTGTGAGTGGTCCTTGGATTCCACCTGTAAATCCCTTGCAAGGCTTGCAGAGAATTGCCGCAAGAAGTTGAGACTTTCCTCACGGGCGCCGGTGGACCACATGTATTTGAGTTGTGCATAGACAACGTTTGGAGGAGCTTTCATGTGCTGGTCGTCTCGAAGATGCTGTAGCTGGAAAAAAGATAGAATCATTGTATTATATCACCGTTGTTATTCACGCACCCTTTCCGGTGAAAGCAATGAGTTGATCGTCTTTTCTGCCAATGCCATACGGTCTGATTTGCGGCAGAGGTTTGCAAATTTGATCCACATAACAGGATCATCTTCTGGGTTCAGGACAAGTGCTCTAACTTGTAGAATCCGTTGCCAGGTTTCGACATCTGGTTGACAGCCTTGCAGTCTTGTAAAGAAGGGTGAGCGCAAGTATTACACATAATTCGAATACGCACCTCTTCATCCAAGTTTTTCGCATTGCTGCCTGGCGGTCAGTTTGATCCGCGTACTGTTTATACACGATGATTTCCTCCAGCTCTGAGAGCATCTGCGCGCGAACAAGAGTGCTGGATCATGTTAGCCCATAGGAAACTATGGTGCAAGGCCTAACTCACTTATAAGACCGGCCATATCCTTCTCCGACAAAGGAGGTTAACTCCGGCTCAAGCAAGTCTCTTGCTTTGCCGATTTCCTTGAGAGCCTTTGGGAACTGATTCTGATGTACAGAAAGAATTGCCTTGTAGAACGCTCTGTCCGGTGAATCAGCCCTCATAGCAGCAATATAATCATCCATTGAATCCCATTCACGAAGTGACCATGCCGCTGCAGCGGCCATCGGGGCTATTTCGCGGCGGTCCTCGTGATTGGCATTTGACCAATTCTCATCTACTTGAGCTGCAAGCTGGTCCCATTCACCTAGGGCATGCAGACATTTCATGCGTCCAATCTGGACATCGGGTGCATCTGGATCCTCTTGGGCTTTCTTCTCATACGCGTTAAGTGCCTCTTGCCATCTGCCCAGGCGCTCATACCATTCCTCATGCTTGCTGACGTCGTACTGCTCTCGTGCAATAATGAGAGTGCCCCAAGCAGCGTCATGTTGCTGTAGCTTAGTGTTGATTCCGATCAATGCTTCGATAATGTTCGGGGAGGTTTCGGTAAAGAATTCGAGCTCCTTGTAGTGAAGAGCTTTCGCATAGGCATGGAACCTCAAGGCATACTCTCCTAAAGTGCGATGTTCGATAGGAAGTGGTTTCTCCTCGTGTTCCATGAACTCAGCTAAGCTAAGTAGTCGGTGCACGAGATCAGATGGAGCAGTGGTGGAGGTGATGGCAGATTCGATGGATCGCACGAGTCCTTCCTGATTAAGCGGTTAGCATGGATTGGTCATGAGCACAAAGTGGATTCACTTGATACTGATCATAGAGTCCTGTCCAGCAGGATATGAATGCTGCATTGAATAGTTCTTTCGCCAAAGGAGGGTGAATATCGACAAGACTCATGCAAGCCCGAAGCGCGTGCGACGGAGATTCCTTCATCAACTCCACCGAAAGGCGGTGCATCCACTCTGTCCAATCCTCTCTTGTGCTCACGGAAGACACGTCCCACGCTTGCTTCAGATGCTGTTGGTTTACAGCCAATTTAGCCGCTTCCGCAGGTACAGAGATTTCAGCAGCCTTGGATTCGCTGAAGGAACATCAGGAATTGACGTCGTGAGGTTACAAAAACAAAGAGACGCACAGCAAGTCATGAGTTCCTGGCTCTTGCGGTAGACGTTCCCCATTCAGGAGTTTCGATATCAAATTCTCATACCGGGGATGAGATATACGATTTCGGAGAAGGCACTATCTTGCTGTCAATAATCCAAAAAGGAGGAATGAGCGCAATGATACGAACCTTGTTGATAGTGGGCACGAAGATAGCAAAGTCAGATCCAAGTTGGACAACTAGTGCGCACAGAGTGTCCATCACTGCCTGCCGAAGCTCGTTGTTGTTTCCCTCTAGCACACGGATCAAGGGATGCACAATGCGAGAAGCATGGTCGGAGAAATTGACACGGAGAGATAAATGTGCTATAGTCTGTATTGCTTTCTTGCGGAGCAGAGTGGTAGCATCGGGTCGCTCAGCAGATTTGACAATAACAGGGATGACAAGGTGAAGGTACTCTTCAATGTTTGCTCCGAATGTGAGGAAAGAGTCAAAAATCTTGATTTGAGTAGCCATCTTCTTCTCGAGGTCTCCTTCGAAGACTTTCAGAAGATGAGGCAGGATAGTTGGCAGAAAAGGCTTGAACTCTGCGTCTAAAGCCTTTCCCAGCGCCTCAATCAACGATACTATGGGAAGCTGGAGAGAAGCGTTCTCCCAGAGCTCCGTTACAAGGCCAAAGACCTCTGGCATATAATTACGGATATGTTGCTTAATGATCCCAACCAGAATAGCCAATTGCTGCAAATGAAATTCTTGCAAACGAGCTGTGGAGGTGCGAGCCACAGCAGTAAAGGCAGGAATAATCTTTCGAAATATCTTGATCAGTATACCATTTGGTCATGCAGCAGCAAGAGAACCAATGCACCTGCGGTAGGAAGGCCACACATTTCAACCCTTGCGTCCTAAAAATGTTCATAATCGCTTCGATGACGGTATGGTGATGATTGCTAAGTGACTGATCCTTCAACACAGCCAGGAGAGACGTGATCACCACAGTTTGGTAGTAATCGTCGCTGCCTGTCAATGAACCTGTCTGAGAAATGGCGACAGCATTGACAGCAGGAAGTGGCGTTTCATTCGTGGCTTCCTCATCCGGCCTCGTCTAAAGGTATGTCAGTATATTGAAGCAAAGAGGCGCATACCAGACAAACCTTTCGCCTGTATGGATCCAGAGCTCCAAGGATACCGAGAACTTTGACTACTTCTCTTACAACCTCGCGGCGTGCATGCGGAGCAGATTCGCTTCTCAGAATGCGTCCCAAGATCGGAAGTAACTGAGGATAGTCTACCAGGGGTGTTATAACATACCCGGTACTAGAGCATAGCTGGCCAAGGGTGTGGAGAGCGGCGTCACGCTTGACATGAGCTGGGTCGGAGAGTCTAGAGATGATGACCTGCATAAGCTCCGGGATATGAGGAGCCACATCTTCCCCACCAACAGCTGCCAGCTCCCCGAGACACATGAGAACATTGGCAGCTACAGCCGGGTTGCTATCATTCGCCTTCTGTAGTAGTACGCGAAGCATGGGGAGCGCATATGGCTTTATGAGGCGCTGAGTCGCGCTCACCAGGAGAGTGAGAAGACGGGTGCAATCTTCGCGATTTCGCCTGTGAAATGATTCATGGTTTGTTCTAGGTCATGGTATGAATGCACGTACATCACAGTTGAGTATTCTAACTCTGTCAATAGTTGTATCAGGGCCTTGCGCAAGGAGGGCATGACGTAGGCAGGGTTATGTTTGGCAAGACGCCCGATCAAAGTGACAGTAGTAACACGATTCTCGAAGACCTCATCATTGAGAGCAATAAAGATTGACCTGACATTCTCCGCTTGCGCCAAGTGCTTATCAAACCTTTCATGAAGAGAGGACAGCACAGTTTGTCGAATGGTAGGATCTTCAAGTAACATTGATTATGTTAGGTGGTCTGTAGGGGAATAGATAAATTTACCTGGGTCTGCAATGCCTACTGTGAGGAGTTTGTCGAGAACGTCACTAATTATTTCAATCGCGTGACTACTCGCTTGGTAGCAAATCGGGTCCCTGACGAACAGCCTGCAACAAGTGAGAGCACCGGCACGTCGAACGTCCGCATTGTCGTCCTCTAGATAAGGAAGTGCGGCATTACGCACAAACTCGTTCAAGATATGACCTGCTTACGTTGAATACGCTATATTAAGTAGTAGCAGGCAGCTTACCGCTGAAGTCGAAGGTGCCAAGCGTGGACAACGCAAGTGTGACAAGCTCAGGACTCTTACCGTTCCTGGTGGTCTTCACGGGTCATGTTTAATATGATCGACAGAAATATTAAAGAACTCACCTGAGATGAGCTCAAGTCTCTCGTAAACGCAGAGACGTCACTCCTGACAAGGGAAGGTGGGGCTCCGATGGCTTTGTAAGGCTGTCCACATAAGATCATGGAAAGTAGATCCAGTAGACGGTCTGATGATGTGTTTGTTTCAATAAGAATGCCATGTATGGTGTCAACTGACGTACCTTGAATAGTCTTTAGCAAAGGAGGGATATTACGTGCAATGGCCATCAGTGCCTGTCTAAGAGGCTCGCTCAGGCCGCACGCAAAGAATAAATCAAGTTGATCGTGAAGAAGCTTCGTGAGGTTTGGACCGACAGCGGAAGCAAGCATTCCAACACATTGGAAAATGGGTTCTTCAGAAGGAGCATTCTTCTTTCTGTAAAAAGAATTCTGACGACTGGATAAAACAGTCTATAGAAGACGTACCCCCTAGCTTGTAGACCAAACTTAATTTGAGCCATTATAGAGTCCAGGAAAGGTTTCATGTCACTTCCTACAGCAGTGGCGGTGTGACCGATAGCGATGAATGCTGAAAAAATAAATAAATATGTAGCATTTTCACTGATAGGGGAATGCGAACCAAAGGACCTCTCGTTTGGCTTTTCCAGCTGCGTTAGTAGATGTCCCATGGATTTGTGCAGGTGATGTTCTGAGAAAACTTGCGTTTCGTAGGC
This sequence comes from Suillus decipiens, assembly GCA_016695475.1. NCBI lineage: Eukaryota > Fungi > Basidiomycota > Agaricomycetes > Boletales > Suillaceae > Suillus > Suillus decipiens. The sequence continues at coordinate 825,042 of MU172925.1, read as the reverse complement.
GGCAAGAGTTGGGATTAGGGTGATGACCATCTTGCGAACGAGACCGTCTCGATGTGATTTGAAACGAAGAATTTGTTCTGCAGTGTCCAAAAACGATTCTCTCATAAACTGAAAGCAAATATTATTCAAATGTGATGACGGCGCTAAAATCACTTACCATCTCGCCATGCAACAACAGTTCTCGGTATGTGAGAAGAGACCCATGAATGACCTCAGGTTGTGACATTTTGAGTCCTAGTTGCGCGTCCTGAAGAATCTTTAAGAGATAAGTTGTACGTGTTTGCCGTTCACGTGTTGTGACAATCTCAAGACATGCGGCAAGAAGCTCTGCAGCTCCCTCCCTGACAATGTTTCGAGAATCTCGAAGAGGTATGAGTATCTTGTCGAATACGAGGCTAATGTGGGAATGAAAATATATCGCACTGTTGCGTGCGAGTTCCTTCAGGATGAGCACTCCAGCATAGCGGGGGGACTCCTGCTTGTCACCCTGCAACAATTCTACTGCGGCTGGAACTTCTAAATCCATAAAGCGCTCTCCGAAGTCGGCCCCTCCGATTGCAGCAATTTGCCCGAGTGTCTTTGATGCGGCAAGCATGATGTTGACATCGTGATTTGGCAGTAGCTGTTTGACGTAGTTGTAAAATCGAAAGAGGTACTTCTTTGAACCAATAGTATCCTCTCCTTCACTTTCAAGGAGGTGATCTGAGTGAAATGAGCTACAGGGATATTGAACTGCGATGTTTGGACGCACCTATGGCCAGTAGTCCACCTAATCTATCTACATTATTCTGGCTGTGCATTAAGTCGAACAGGCGTTTGTTGATGTCATCATCCCAAAGTTTTGCTACTGCATCAGATGGCATCTCTGCGACAGTCATTGCAACCTGTCGTACCATGAGAGCTGATTCGTAAGTATGAACGATGGACGCACATAACGACGCAACTCTGTTGCAGCTTGCAATCGAGCATCGTGCGCAGCGCTCCGTAGACCTTGAAAGATCTGCCCAAGGTGATCCGTATGGGCATACTGAGTTACGGACGTCATAATTGTCGTTGCCAGCGTCCTATATATTCCACTGCTACACCCGCAGTCCGACTACAGGATCGCGAGACAGGAAGAGGGAAGACTGTTTACGGCAACCTAGAACCTGATCCGTCTTGTTTACGTCTATTGAATTCTAAAGATTATCATAGCCCAACGCTTGTTGCAACGAACTTTTGACAGACTTCGTATATGCAGTAGTTGCTAGTTGCGTGTGCATGTCTGTATTTCGTGCGTGCAAGTCCATATATAAGTTGTGCCCTACGTATTTGCATTATGCTTATTCCGAACCAGTGCTACACGTTGCATGGCTACGATGCATCCTCTCATTTGCCCACCCTGTGATTCGACCCCGTCGCGACTCCAGCTCAATACAACCATCCCAAGTTAGTCCGCAACTGTATCCCCTACGGACTACACAGTATAACACGACAATCACGAGCCCGGAGTGGCGAGCAGTTGTTTTGCTCACTGTTGTCCTGCAGAAGACTCGGAGGAACTCGGTCCTTGCTGGTTCAAGTTCGTGCCTCTCCACTACGTTTCTTTGATTACTGGTCTTTCGTTGTCATTCTGATTAATATCTCTATTTCGCTCAAACTAATTTCGTCTTCCGCGCTTCATGAACCAATAGCGTCGTGCGCGTGAAAATCTATTCACCTAACCTACGACAACCTTTCGCTTTCTCATCTCACATCCCTTCCCTCCCGTCTGACGAGTGCGGCACTTACTATAATGCTTCCTAGTTTAGGTGCCTTCGATGCAGAGAAATATTTTACAGAGCAGAGACTCTTTTCTCTTCACAGATGGGAAATACTTCTTGCGAGCTTCTCAGCAACTTGACATGTACTCTCTAGAGAGCTAACTAATACGCCTATCTTTCCCATTTTCCGTCTTCTCGGCCTGATGATGTTGTGATTTAGGTTGCATAATGCGAATGATCTGCTTCTGGCACTTGACTGAGTCTGACAATGCCAGAAGGCAGATCATTCATGACTCTGATCAAATTGCTCAAATTGATTTCACCTCAGTGACTCATTTACTGGATGAGTCGCTGGTGCAGATGATGGGGAAACGTACAAGATACCTCCTGCGCATTGTGCTAGTGCTTCTCGGGTTATATGTGTTTCAAGAGGAAGCACTGCAAGTCGACACAAGGCCTTCTGAAGTCTAAATAGTATGTCCCCTCCTAGGGTTTGCATCTCACAGTGACTGATTAGGCAACAGCAATCGAACGGCCATCAAAGGGAACCAGCAAACATCTTCGCAACCTACTGCCAGGAATGATCTATTGAACACTGACAAAAAGGCACGTCGTTTTTGCATTAATAATGTTCATCTACTGATTACTATCACAGGTATACAAGTACAAAGCGGTTCTATGCCCTACAGTGCATGGTATCTATCTTCATACTAACAATGGTTTGCTTTATAGCCCAACTTGGCTAGACATACTAAAGGAGCAATCATGATATTCACTGCTGGGACTCAATGCTGCCAGTGATTCCTGAATCTTGACCATGGTATTTCTTGGAGGAATGACTAGTTTCATTTGTCTGACCTTTTGAGGAGCCTTCAGCTTCAAGTTCTGCTATTTGAATCTTTGGAGCTAATGATTAATAGTTGATCAAGTGCAACCTATGTGGCCTGGTGGTCTAGTAGTATGATTCCTTGTTAGGGTAGTATTCAATATCGAGGAGGTCCCGGGTTCAATTCCCGGCCAGGCCCTGTTTTTTTCAGGCTAGACTGAGTATCATATGCATGTCGAAGTTTTGAGATATGTTATAAGACACATACCCTGATGCGGCACAATTGTGTCTATGGGCCAAGAATAGGTCCTTTCATTTCTTACCCACGATGGTTTAATTTACAGTCCGCAGTCGCCACTGCTGCAGCGCAGCCTAGGTGCGCAGCTCATGCGCAGGATCGGGCGTACCCCTTTTACTAATAATGCCATGAACTCAAAATTTAAATACTGCCAGTGAATGCCATCGAGACTCATGATACTGCAAAGCCAGGAAGAACCGCAGCTACATACCGCTATGCTCGTTGATGATAAGGGGTCCTCATTATCTCAAATTCCGGATTGTGACCCTCCGCCGTATGGTAGTTTCGTGTCAGGTCCTGCTGCAGTGTCGGCTGTCCCAATAGGCCTCGCCAATGCGCCTACATTGAAGAGCATTCAGTTGGAGAAGCGCCATGAGTTGATATCCGGTGAGCATCACTTATCAATATGTTCTGCCTCTACGTTTGTCTTAAGCTCTGCCTATGCAGGAACTTACATCATCGACCCCGAGGAATCAGGAAATGAGGCATCAGCTCTACAAGGCTTTGCGGCCAGGCATAGTGACCTAGTAGGGTTAACGAAAGCAGCCGACTTCCTCTCTGCAGCACCGCATGCCGTTTTTCGCAATCGTTTCGGATCCATCTCTCTGACTCTAGCAACTAAAGGAACGTCAAAACAATGCCACCGGGCGATAGTTGACGTTTCGACCCGCCATGGGGATATTGCGGTCAACTTGGTGAGCAAAAAGTCTGAACTTCATCTTCATGACGTCGGGTCTTATATTCTGAAAACAGAGTTCTATACATCCTGGTAAATGCATCACGCTCAAGGTAGCTTCCCGAAGAGGTGAGTTAAAGGCGATGTGCTCTGCTCTGGCAGTGCTGGTAGTTTGCGCGCACGGAAGGTCCGATAACCTGAGTCACGAGTGCCGTGTTCTTCGGATTTCACATGGGAAACCATGGAAAATCTGGTTTCCACTAGGCCTAAATCTGTCTCTTCCATCAAAAGTGACGTCGACGCTCAGCTCCTCTTCTTCGTCATATTTGTTTGCAATTTGTACTGACACAATCTACCAGGCAGGATAGTAGTACTACTTCCCCCAACCTTTTGCGGGGACGTGCAGATAAGCAGTGGCAAATTGGGCGGTTATGACATTCTTCCAGGACTGTCTAGCAGCATCCGCAGTATGCACGGGAAGAAGAAGAACACATCATTACTTATCGGTGACAGTACTCCGACCGCTGAGGGGAGTAAATTCACGGATCACTGTCGTCTCTCCACACGTCGCGGAAGGATCGTTCTAGGCTTGAGTGGGCAAGACAGTATGCCGACTCTACAACAAGGGGATACCATTTGGAGGAAAATAGGTTCCTTTCTTCGTGGTGGTGAAAGTACGGGAAATTCTTTACAGGATCTCGCACGACTTCATTGACCTCACGATCAGATTGTGTAGATACACACGACGTGGCGCCTAATTCAATCTTCTATCACAGATGAACGTGAGCAATCGTATGCGTAGACTTACCTAACTCCGATGGTACCGGAGTATGGATCTCACCCTATTCCGCGTTCGATATGCAACAGGTGTCAAGCTTCAAGCGCCGAATAGTTGATAAACTCAGTCATATTACCAGGGACCCTATTTAGTGATCCCCCACTCTTCGCCACCACTTTATTGTTGTCTCTCTGATGTCCTTAGACGCCTCTGATGCCAATCACCATAGCGGGTGTCTTTCTCTCAGACGCTTGTTCAACTTGAAACCTCAACCAGTACCTTATAAGAGTTTCACAAAACAACTGAATTCATCCCATATATGTGATCAGACGCGAAAGGCGCCTGATTCAAAAAGGCTCGCTGATGTCGTATGTTGTATCTTTGCATCACTTTGCGCTTAACTTACCCTTTATCCCGTCACAGACCGATCTGACCTCTCGCGTGTTTTACGATACGTGCTGTGACTTTGGAAGCAGCAGATTCATTACTGCAGCATGCCAGTGGGAGGCTCCTCCCGTTTATTCAGACCTACCATCTCCTAGTGATTCCCTACATAAAGACATAAGGCAGACGATCGAGAATGTGATTGACGCGCTCGATCCATCCTTACGATCTCTCAGTCTCCAGATTCATAGTAAGTCCCTCAGCTCTGACCTCATTTGTATTTCTGACTGTGGGATATACAGGCCACCCAGAATTAATGTTTGAAGAAATGTCCGCAGCCCGTGTTTCCTTCGCGTATCTCACTGATGAAAATTTCATAGATTTGCTCACAAACTTCTATCTGATTTCATGGAAAGCCATGGGTTTTCTGTGACGAGGCATTATCTCGGCCTCAAGACCGCCTGGAGGGCTGAATACACCCACGGACAGGGAGGCAGGACCATTGGAATTAACTCGGAGATGGATGCCTTACCTGAGATTGGGCATGCATGTGGCCATAACCTCATTGCAATCAGTGGGGTAGGTGTGGCATTAGCCATAAAATCCGCACTGGAAACCTACAACGTTCCTGGCACTGTCGTTCTTCTGGGAACTCCGGGTAACGAGTTTGAATTCGGCCCGACACGAGGTACTAATTTCTCCTTCAGCTGAAGAAGGCGGTGGAGGAAAGATTATCCTGCTTGAGCGAGGAGCCTACAAAGGGATGGATGCTTGTTTAATGTCCGTGTACCTCGCTGAATGAATTCGGAACATCGCTGATACATGCATGGCTAAACAGGTGTCATCCTTCCCCTGGGCCCAAGTTGTCTACGTTTGTGTTGTCTTCATTGGCGATGCAATCTATAGACGCCGAATTTTTTGGGCAATCGTGGGTCCTGTGGTTCGTATACGGTCTGATAAGTTAATTGGAAACAGTGCTCATGCTGGGGATGCTCCATGGGAAGGTGCCAACGCACTTGATGCTGCGTTCTTAGCATACTCCAGCGTCTCCGTGTTACGACAGCAGATTAAACCTGATCACAGAGTAAACGGCGTCATAAATGGTAGCGAGAGAGCTGCGAATGGTATGGTCTAGCAATTTCTACCATCAAAACTAAATAACTCAGCGAACCATTTACAGTGATCCCTGACTACGCCAAGATGAGGTGGTATGTCCGGGCGCCGACACGAGACCAGTTAGCACGACTGACAGAAAGAGTGACCGCCTGTTTTGAGTCAGTCTCTATGATATCTGTACGGTCGACGGTATCTTACAAGGTCCACAGGGGCGCCGCGTTGGCAACTTCCTGCCGTCTCAAGATCACAAAGAACGCGTCCTATTACGATTTACGGCAGAATAGCATCCTTGGTAAGTCGTCTTCTCAGTTGTTTTTGATTAATCAACATCATTAACACTAGTATATAGCGGGTGCCTTCTCTCACGCGATATGTCAAGAATCTGGGAATGTCGGACAATATCCCTCAGGGGCGTCCACAGATTTTGTATGTGTGATTATTAAATCTTCCTGTCGACGACAGCTATGCATTGACTAATTACGTTCTAGGGTAATGTTTCATACGGCAAGCGCATCCCTCTAAAATCGCATGTCAAATTTGTACTCATTGTATTTTAGTCTTGCCCTCGTTACATCCAGCTTTTGGTATGTTGTGCGGCGCGATTATCTCTACACTTGTCTGAATGTACACTACAGCCATCCCTACGCAGCCTAATGGGGGAAACCATTCGCCAGCATTTGCTGATTCTGCGCGAAGCACGGAAGCCCACAAAGCATGTATGATTACCACCAAGGCTCTGGCGTGTACCGGTTTCCGTGTTTTGGAAGATAAAGTTTTTTTTATGCAGGTATGTGCATTACCTGTTGGTTGGTCGTGCCATCGTATTCAACGTTAATATGACAGGTACGAGAGGCCTTCGAGGCTAGTGTGTGATGAAGCCATAAAGGACAGCTTGTATGTTTAGCATGAAATTGAAAGATAGGTAGCTACCGCACCATGTATGTACTTATATATGTAGGAGCACCACGGAGCAGATCCTATTCGATAGTCGTTCGAAAGAATATAGTCATAAAAATCAAAAGCAGTCCTAAGATCCGATCGCATATGAAACTATGACGCGTGCGCGAGCATTTGCTCAAACCCCAGCTGTCTCAGCATTACTAGTGAGATGTACGTGTCCCTGAGTCTCCGTGTTCTTTCATTGGATGCTCGTCTCCATTCGGCGACATCTCAGGCGTTGTGTTGCCTTCTCTTCGGGCTTTTCCACGTAGGTGGTGATGCTTTGATTTGCCCTCTGCTGCTTCTGCGACCATTCTAAAATGTAAAATAGAAAGTCGACATGAGCCTATCGGTCACCGCGGATCAACTTGGGAGCCGAACGCACCGCTCGAGTTCGCGTCGGACCTCATCACTCTCATCGGGAACCGTGCTTTTGAATATATGGCCCATGATCATCAATCCCTGACAAAGAATAAGGTAAGATTAACGTCATGACATCGTCTAGATACAGATACGATCTCCGAATAGTGACAAAATGACACACCTTCGCGCGGTAGAACAAAACCTGATCGGACGCCTCTTTATCTTTGAGCACGTTATCCACAACCTGAATAGGAATGATTCACTACTGCACACCCGTAATCAACAATTGAGCGCACCTCCCGAAGAACCTGAACGACTTCGAAACGTGTGCCTCGCCAAGACGCTAGCATGATCTGGTGCGTGTTAACTTATCTCGTAAAAAATTTGCGAGACACACGGACCTTGCCTGTAACATCCTCTTCTAGTGCACGGAGTACATCCTCATCGAGTTCCCCCTTCTTCTGCAGGCGGTCCATCTCGGACATGAGAGACTGCACGCTAAATCTGTTTTACCTATGTCGTGAACGTGTAATCAGAACAATATAGATGAGAAACGAACGCGCTGCCAATGACACCCCATGCATCTTTTGCCACTGAACCCTTCTCCTTCATTCGCGACCAGAAACCTGCACTGCGCCACATAAGCAAGCCGATAAGGGAACCAAGAAGAGCGCTACTTACATCCCTAGGAATTTCTTCGACTTCATAAACGAAGTAGCCTTCATCATGTATACTGTCCCAATTGCATGTAGCAGCTGTGAATCACTCAATTAGCTGACTCAAAACACTGACATATGCCAGTTAAACATACCTCAACCCCAAAGCTCTCCAGTTTTAAATCGTCTGCTTCAAGTCTCATCCGTGATTCGAACGCCTTTGTCTCGGGGTCTTCCTTGTCGCCAGGTGCCTTCGCATCCACAAATGGTCGTAGTCGCTCGATTAGCTTCACAGTGAGCGTCTTTACTCGTTCGTCCATCGAGCGTTTGCGTTCCTCGTCAAGATCCTGAAGCTTCTTTTTCTGCTCTGGTGTGAGTCTATTGCGCTTCTTGTCCTTCTCTTTGCCTTCCTTGCCATTATGAGAAGGGGTCGGTGACCCCAAAACAATAGACTGGCGCTTCGAAGAAATATCAGCGGGACCGGGTGTTGATGGGCCAGGGGCAGGAACGTGCGGTTCATGCGAGACTGCTGCTTGTGGCGGGGCGCTACCCTCTTTCTCGAGCTCAGCACGTTCCTCGTCGGTCATTACTGTCTGCGCCACGGACGTCATCTCCTTCATTAAGGATATCTCGCCAATCTGCGTGTGCCACCAGGGTTGGTTGACAATACAGTTAATCGTGATGGATGGAGTCAAGACATTAAAAGAAGGTCTCGAGCGTAAGGCAGGAAGGGGCGCACATAATCTCTGAATCGCTCTCCACCAAATACATTTGCGAAGAAACCTGCCGCGTCGTCTAGTTCTGTACTCTCCTTGTCCACCTAAGCCACACAAACTAACATCTGAATATCAATCTTTGTATATTCGAGAGACTGACGCACCATAGTCTTCCCATTTTTGTCATATACCGCTCTCAAATTCTGATCGCGTCTCGGTCTAAATTCAAATCGCCAGAGCAGGAGAAAGTGACATACAGCATCTGATAGCACCTGATACGCTTTACTATGTCTCATCAGCCGTAAATTCATAGACAACCAACTGTAGATGCACCTTATATCCTTGAATTTCTCTTCTGCATCCAAAGAAGAGTTTTTGTCTGGGTGATACTATAGCAAATGTGTGAGCTGCTGTTGAAACGTCTTAAAGTGAGACCTAGAGAGGAGCATACGCACTTTCATTGCTTGCTTCCTGTATGCCTTCTTCAGGTCTGTGTCGTTAACATCCACAGGGACATCCAGCTATGCCGCCGGTGGTCAATGCGCGCTGTAAGGGATGTGAAGTTGCTGCGCACCAAGTCATAGTACTCTGTTTCGACTGGTGCCATTGATTAGAATTATCTGTGCGTGCGTCGCCTCTATAATACTAGTGTGGATGATTTGTTTTATAAGATGAAAGGGAAGGGCAAAAGATAAAGGAGGAGAGTCCGAAAAGCAAGGGGGACTCGATGAACGTCAACAACCTGATGTCACTCCAAAAGACAGTAGCACAGCCACAAAACCTGTCGACCGTAGTTTCTAGCCAAGTTCTGAGTTATTGTGCATGGGTAAATTGTGATCGCATTTGAACAGACATGTTGGATAACAAATAAAAATCCGGTGCTACAATGAGGTGGAATAAAATAGTGAATGATGTGGACCATCTACATCCCTTGCAAAATAATGTGGCGCTGGGTAATAAACAAAGTCTGAGTTAATGATATGAAATAGCTGGCCAGACTTTCGCGCAGCTAAGTAGTGTTTGTATCGAGACGAACAAATAAATACGAGTGCTTGACTCAGTTTTCATTGTCCAACGCAAGCACGCTGGTAGAAAATCGCACTGATTTTCTTGGGGTTGTCGGGCGAGTTCCCTCACTTCCACTCCCTGATGACGATATTGACATAACCCGTACCGGCAAGGACGTAGATCGGTATCCGAGTATCAATTTTGACATACGTTGCTTTATAGACCGCACGGACGGTGGGCCATCAGGTGTTGCTGGACCTGCCGAGTTGATCGTAGATGTGGAGGGAGATGGGCGGATTAATGCAGTTGAACTCAGAGGTGGACAATTTAGGGTAGTGCTTGTGCTTGTTTTCTTGAGGGAAGAGCGAGAAGGGGGTGGAGGAAGGCTGTGTGTGGGACGATTCGGTGCGGATGGATCGCCGGGATACCGTATGTGAGAGGGTGATGACAGTGCAGAATGCCGGTGATGACACGGATTTCGCAGGTGGGGTGTGCAGGATACATGAAGACCCATTGCAATTTGTTCAATGGTAGGACGTGAAGTTGCGTAGTCCCTGTATTTCGCGTGCATTCGTGAATGGACATGAGAGTTTCGTTCCTCTGGTGTAGAATACATGCCAATACTACTAGGCTGCGCAGTGGAAGAATGAGAATCGGCTGGAGTAAATAGGGACCTATGCTCGCTTACTAGGTTGTCTGCATGTCGCCTTTTTGGTGATGTCAAGATGGTAGGACTGATGGACTTGCGTATAGAGAGGAAGAAGCGTGAGGCAGTTTGAGCAAGTTTAGGACTCTGCTGGCGCGATTGAGGTTTGTCGTTCGTAGACACATGTGAAGATGACGCTAGGGCGTTCATTGTAGATCGAATTGGTGTGAGAAGAGGGGTGCTTGAAGATCTATATGTGGTGACTCGTGGGCGCAGCGCGCAGTACGTGATGTAATAAATATCGTGTATAGCGCTGTTTTCGCCAAGGTCCGACGTCAGAATCATACATGCACTGTTCCAAGCTGGAATAAGAAGCAACTCGGTCACCGAACACGTTTGCACCCGATTAAGTAAATATTTTAAACTTCGAGCTCCGACCTGTTAAGGCGCTATAGCCAAGTGGTTACGGCGACAGATTAGAAATCTGTTCCTCTATGAGGGCGCAGGTTCGAGTCCTGCTGGCGTCGAGGTCTTCTTTTGTTTAAACTTGTGTTGCGGTGCTTTTATTTTGCTGTGGTAGTTCATATTTCTACATAGACTATACCATATTACTAATTATGTAAAGCTTGCGCCTTCAACGCGTCAATCACGTGTTCAGAAAATCCAAAGTTACATAATAAGCACGCCCTATCGCCATTCAGCCAATTTACGAAATTCTTATAACATGGACTTTGGTTGACCAGCATGCAAATCATACAAATCAACCGCGGCCCTTGCAATCTCATTCATAAAGTCCTCGTTTGGCATCTCCTTTCGTGAGGTGATGGTATATTGCAGACGGTCTGCGTGTATACGTGTGAAGTTCAGCATACGAACCTAAACTTTCAACTTGAACGTACCGTCGTATCCAGTCATATATGCCACCCCAAAACCCTGTGGTATAACTTCACCCCACCCATATACAGGAAAATGGTCCGAGAAGACTGCACTCGTGCTCAAGACCCAGTTTCCGGAACATTTGTACAAAGGGTCGTTGAAAATATCAGGAACTGGCTCGCCTTCTTTCAGGCAGAGTTTCAATCCTAGTTTGCTCGTCAGCATGCAATGAACGTTCCAAGAATACAAGGGTGACTCACCCAGCATGTGCCGATCCACTCCTTCTCCGTTCCCTGCTGCCTTCGCCAGTACAATGTGCGCTTTGGCAGCCGCATCAAAAAGCTGTTTCCGGTCCTCACGGCTAACATGAGGATCATCCATCGCCGAAACAAAAGCATCCGATTGCGAGGTGACGACCCTGATTGTCTCCGTGCGGCCCTTCCAGTATCTGCGTGTAGTCGCTGCCTCATAGGTCCCCCCTTCTCTGTTCAGCCCGTGTGCACGGAGGAGCCGGGCATACGCCAGTTGGATGATCATCTGAGCCCAAGAATCAGGGGACACACGAAACGCCTTGATGGCGGCCTTGCCATAGGATGTGAGGTGGTATGACATTGACTGTGAATCAGCAAGCTCGTATGCAGCCTTCGACGCCTTGTCGATTGCGGTACGCGTCGTGTCGTCTATCACGAAATCTAATGGTTCTGGTTCCGGCGGTGAAATAACAGAAGGCGCTCCCAGGTCAAAAGCAGGATCAGCGAGCCAGTCGAGCACCTCATCGCACATACGAACAGTAGGTGTACCGTCCATAGTGGAATGCTCGCCCAGGATACCAGCATGTGCATTGTCAAAAACGATAAATTCGACAGGTTTGTCGACCCAGCGGTTTTTCAAACCAGATGCATCCGATGTGGAGGGCGAGAGCGAGCCGTGCCAGAGAGAGCGGCTGTGATCAATGGGAGAGGAGGGCGTGTCAGTGTCAAGGGAAATGAGGAATGCAGAGGAGTGTATTGTATGCAAGATAGATGCGTTATGTGGGTCCGCGGCCAGGTGGGCATGGTCCTAACATATTTAGAGGGGGTCATAAATAATGTACATGGATAGACATACCTTGGCCCATACGTCACGATTTGATGCAGTCAAAACCCCAACTCCCGGGTATTCTTCGGTGGTGGAGTCGTAAATGTATTGTATCTGTCTGTAGCGAATGTTAGTTTTTGGCACACAGTCAATCAGGAAGGACACACTTCTCTAGTTCAGTCATGCTAAGTATTCGCCCATTTATGATACCTTTGAGCTTCCAGAATCTGTTCCTCCTGACAATAATAATATGTCCTAAATCATCTGCCTTGGAACCCGTATGAGATACACTCCAGTCGAGACCGTGGAGGCCTGGTATACGACAGCAATCGAACATCCATCTTCACAAGGAGTTAAAAAATTAAAAAAACTTCGATATGCCGCTACGTACCGATACGTGTCCATACAGAGCTGACCTTCCTTTGTTCCGTCAGGGTTCACTTGACCACTTAACAGCTTCTGCCGAAATACGAGGGCTCCACGTGCAAGACCAGCAGCACGAGCAGCAGGGCTTTGAGGAAGGTGAGCGGGCTGCCCGTCGAATCCATCTGTGTGTGAACCGTCAGGACCAAAGTCATGAGTAACTGTTATACAACTCACAGTAATATGAAACATTCACCACCACCTGTGCATGTGTCAATATCATTAGTGCCATACGTAGTGGAGCTGGACATACCGAATCTCGATAGCCCAAGTAGCCGAGATTATCCCACCACTCCTCCAGCCAATGTTCGCATTCATTTGCACGCTGCAGGAGACGAGACTGCAATAGGTTCCCTGACCCACCGTGTGATCCGAATGCATCAATCTTCTTAGTAGCATCAGTGAATTCAGCTTCCGAGTGCGCCAACGGCAACAATGACGTCTTCAGTCGCTCGAGGGTAGCAGTGAGATTTGGAACTGGCAAACGAGGAAGAGAGTCGCGTTGGGACGCAAAGTTGGGTATTAGAGGGGCAGCTGCTTTCCAGTCAACTGGACGTGGCCCGGTGAGAGATGGCATATGGATCTTTCGGATTAACAAGGGTCTCCGACAAGCTATGAAAGGAGAGAGCTTGGCAAGCATCGAATTGGAATGAGTACTGCAACACAATGTAACTTATTTGAATCTGTCTGGAACACTAGTACACGGTTTGACGATATCACGAGCCTATCGCTGTCACGTCGCCGGCTCACGTGTTGAAACTTAGCCGGAGGTCCAATCACTTGACAGCAAGATTGTCCAAGTTGACCTCAAGCTTCATTTTACCACCATCGCCGGAGCCTGGTTCACTCACTTGACAGCAATGATAACCTCTAGCTTCCATCGAACCGATTATGTATTCTTCTGGTTGAAGTGCCCGGTTATCACCTTACAACTTGCAAGAGCCTCTCAATCGATCGTAACCTCAATATCATCAGCCTTAACAGAAGGATTGAATCTGGCAATGTCACCTTCCTTCTATCAGTCTGTTTGCGGGAGACAAACTTCCGACCCTTCTGATGCCTTGTCAGTTATCTCAATCGATGCACACTGGTGATTACCCTAGACCACTCCACCAATAGCTCGCGACAAACTTCTCGTGTCGAGTGCACTACCACTGATGGTGAAGTTCATCTTTCCACAATCAACTATAGAGTCCCACACCTTGTATCAGAACTTTCTAGTGCCATCGATTTTTTTGTTTTGTTTTCGTTGTCACCCGTCGGAGCCCGTACGAGCCTACGAGGGGATGCATTGGTTTGATACTCTCGAACTCTATCTCAACGCAAACCTTTCATCTTTCAATTCTGTCTTGACTCTAAAATCTGTTTCGAAGAACATTCGTATCGCGGTTCGTGAACAAAGAAATACGGACATCCACTTGAATGTGGATATTAAACGTTTTTATTACTTGTCATGCCGATCAAACAATGTCTAACTTTCTTAACATGTTCGTGCCACATTCGTATTGTTACTATGATTGTCCAGTAATTTCCACCATCCACAGAGCCAAAGTACATTGGACGACTAAAAAGGAAGAAGCTATGGACTAATGCTTGACTAATACTGTGTCACAGCTCAGTGTGGTCTTACACACAATGCGGTACCACTGTGGATCAATTCATGAGGCGAGTATTAAAGGCGTAACCAGCACCATCACTTATTCACACATCATGGAGCCTCCTACTCCCATTTCCTTCAGATTTCGTGACCTTCCAGCTGAGCTTGTACTCATTATCTTCAAATATGCAGCGCGACCAACTTTTCCTCGACCTGGCACTATCGCTCCCAAAAATCCATACTCATCCGCCCTTTCACTATCTCAGGTCTCCAAAATTGTCAGGCGCGCTGTGCTGCCCGAACTTCTGCACACAGTATTGTTGCCAGAAGCTCGCCATGTAGGAGCTTTCATACAAGCTCTACGTATGCAGAAAACATACGTTAATCAAAATCAACGTGATCTGTCTTTCGATTACGCATCTCGCGTGCACAGGATGTGGATCGGAGAGTGTCGGGGACGTTTGAATGACTTCATCGACTACCTTACCCTCTCGGCGGCTGAGCCTGACTCAGAGTCAGATGTCAGCCTGCTCAGCCCGGTGATCCTCGCTGTACCATCTCTCGCAATGGAATTTTTCAGTCTGGACATTCTTCTAGGTTGCCTCGAATATGCGTGTAGTAGCTCCGATATCGACTTGGATGTCGACCGCAACAATTCCCCTCTTCCTTGGAGCACGAAAAGTTTGACCCTGTCGGGTAGTGTCGTTGCTGGGTGGTATAACTTCGTGGGGTATATCCATGGATATACTTTCCTCACTACCATCCAGCATCTCACCTTGCTCACGTCCACATTCTACGAAACATTTCGGCACTTCGAAGGCTTTTGCCCCAATGATATCGAACCTCGAGGCCCTAAACCCTGCCAAGTGCCTCCGTGGATAACACGAGCTCCCCTCAAGAAACTTCAAACATTTTCGATGTTAATTCCGCGCGCGGAACTCCCAGTCGTTGAATGTGCCCCTCCGTCTACTCGACAGCCGATTTTGTTGGATCTAGTCACATTCCCTGCTTCCCTTTTGCCGGACCCTTGGACATTCCAGGAATTCATGACGTATATAGAGACTCAGGAGGGATCCTTTGCGTCTGTTTCACTACCAGTTTCTTCTTCTCGTAAGTTGTGTGCACTTTGTCTGGATCGCCAAAAGATGTGGGCATGTGGATACGAGGGCCCCGGGGAACTGGTGCAGGTGTCAACCTGAATATATGACACCAATCGCTTCCGCGGGATTATATGAACGTTCCGCTGTAGAATGTACTCCTTCGCCATTGGTTGTATATTTACTGTACATTTGAATCCATCAAATTTTTTGTTATTTTTGGATGGGGTTGTTCCTGAGGCCTGGTGCCTGATTTGTCTACTTACTGTGTGACCAATTCAACAAGTATAGCTGAGTGAGTGGGTAAGAAGCTGATTATGTGCGCATGCAGCTGGTACACTTTCGTCATTTGGCATTGTGGTGTATATGACTGATCAAAACTCGTTCCACCCTCTGCCCGGTTCAAGTAGGTACCAACTTGAATGTGTGCCCACGTAGATAAGAGTACCATTCTTCAGGTGGCATCAATTCGTTGTCCTCCGAGTCATTGCTAAAGTCCCGTTATTGGAGCAACTGAGATCTGGGTCCAGCTTCGTCTGGCACTAGTTTAGACGATCTAAGGTGTTGGGATGGTCTGAGCGTTACTCAGGGTAAGACGCAAGTAAGTGGAGCCACTGGGAGGGTAGGAAACCTGGACCGTGCATTGGCTGCAAACTGTCAGACAATGGCGATGTCCGCACTGAGCTTACATAAGTAAAGCTTGATGCAGTGACTTGAATCAAATATAGGTCCTCGGGCTGGACCTAGTCGCTCTTTCCTTTAGTTGAACTCTTGCAAGCTACCTTCTCTTTACTAAGATGTTCTCACGTCCTTGCTCTTTTTCCCCCGCAAGGCTAGCACCTCAATATTCGAGGTAAGTGCTAGTCATGACTTGGACTAGTCTGATTACCCTGACCTTGAACATAAGTTAACGGGGTTCAGGGAGAAGTTCTAATAACGAAGGATGGTCAGCACAAGTCAAAATATCTGGCCCCGATGACATGTCATACTCGTTTCTCTTTGAACTCTTGCAGCTTTACTAATTGTCGAGATCCGAGAGTTCTTATTCAGAAGACGACTTACAAGTGCAAAACAACGGAATCGCTTCTAGTCGACTATCGCGATTCATGATTCAGAAAGGATAAACGTGTAGGCCAAGTCCCTTCTTCTCTTCTCCCCACAACTAGCTAGTCTGAGGTTTTTCTGCGGTAGGGAGACTTGAAAACATCGGGAGAAGACAAGAAGAAAAATAGCCTACGAAGTAACCAAGCCCCGTTTTGGCACCTAAGCGTGGATTCCCAAGCCTGCGGCGCCATCAATTGACAGCATGTGCGCTGGCCTGGTAAGTTCCTTGAAGTCGGAAATACGTCATATAGTATTTTGCGTAGCCTGTTCCAATGGTGTTTCCCATTCCTATTTACAAGTCAAGTTATTCATAACACGGCGGTAGAGCAAAAATAGTAAGTCCAAACTCACAGCATCCGGACTGGCAGGCAAGTCTGAATAGACTTCTGCTTATCCTTGGGCCGTGTGGACAGCTAACGTGTAAAAGCGAAGCCTTTACTGGTGCGTCTATTCCAGGAATAGTTCTCTTTCAGACTCGCAAGATAAAGTTACCAATTACCAACAGGGAATCCCCTGGCCTGTTGATTGTTACGACACGGTCCGAGGAATGTCTGCAAAGACCGAGCTCGAGCGCTCGTACCGCGAGATGAAACTATGGTTCAAATTGCCCTTCGGTTCTTGGCCTCGAAGCAAGCAGCTCTCTTTTGTGGAGCAAACAACCTTGATTTAAATGCGGGGCCGAATTCAGCTTTATGACAATGAAGGCCCGTCTGTTATGTTGTCAAACGTTGTAGTACGATGAACGCGGAGCGCGATGGGCCATGTCAAGAGGCTGTGTTTGACAGGTAGGAAGTATCCGCATCTTTCTTTTCATACTCCGGTATTGTTCATGTGTTCCATGGAGCGTGAATGGAGTTCGTATGCTTCGTCAGTATCGGGAGGACTGATCCGTGTTGGCAATACCAGTGGGAAATCATGCGGAGAATTTACCAATGACGTTTTCGATACCATCTACGTAACCAAAACTGTATCTCGACTGTATCTTGTATTTCTACATTCAGTGTATCGAAGTTGCTGCGGTCGTCGTCGCCATCATCGATCACTACATTGTCTTCGCCGTCGTTAACACTGAGGAAGAACGTGTGAGCGAATCGGCGGGCGATACCAAACTTGGTCCAACCACAAGGCCGAAAATTGAATCTCTACCACGCAGCCGACGCTAGCACCAGCGAGCCGTACGTGACCATAACTCTCTTCCAACTGTTCACAATCGCCCTAGAACATTAATAGTTAGATACGGGCGCGATGGACAGGCCAGCTGGGCCACGCCAGCCAGACAAGCGAAACGAAGCATACGAATCCATCTTCGGTCGGCCATCCGCTTCTCACCACCAGGCAGGACAACATCCCGGCCAGCCTGTTGCGCAACAGCTGCAATATGCACAGTCAATACATGGCATGCCTGTGCATAACGCCCAATACCACCTACCATACCCCGCGCACTACCAGCACGACAGGCGGACATCACACTCCCAACTTCAAAATTACTATCCAAATTACTTACCGCAACACCCTCACCAACACGTGCAGTCGCCATACAGGCAGTCATATCCACATACAGCCGCATTCCAGCAACAACCGTCTGCACACCATGCACAGTACACCCGTCCACACACTCTGGCGCCTCCCATGATTCATGGTCGGGCTAGATCTGTGGTCAGTTCACCGCATGCTGCTGGTATAATCTCACCGCTACCAGACGATCCGCTTGATGAGTCCCTCGAGGCTTTTACGAGAGCAGGCCTCACCCCTGCACAGGCTTATCAGGCTCAAGTTTACCGTAATAGCCCTACCCATCAACAACAGCCCAACCACCAGGCCAATTTCACGAGCGAACCCTCTTTGAACGGCAACCATCATCGTGTCTCTAACGACATACCCCGTCTGGGCGTCAATCTTGACCTCGAGGATACTCGCTTCAATATCGATTTTGGTATTGATGATCCCCAAGGCCCAGATGAGTCTACAAGCGAATTGCCATGGGCCATTCCGAACACAGGTGCAAATGCAAGGGAATATACACGTGGGTTCCACTCTTCCATATCTGATCCTATTGCACAATGAACTCATAATGTTCCCCTTCCAAAGCGATGGCTTCCTTACCAAGGGTACAACAATATCGACAAGCAAGCCCTCTTTCCATCGCATCTGATCAGAGCAATTCATCTGCCAGTTCACGGCCACAACCACAACCCCTTCAGCTCGACACCACTCTCATGCCCACTCGTAATTCTCTCATCAGTACTTCCCCTGCTTCATCCTCACGTATTGACCATGCCGCCGCTTCCACTAGTCGTCGATCATCGGACTCTATCCGTACAATGCCTGGTACTGCCTTTCGTCGTGACCGCACTCCACAAGACCGATCTATGTCCATGTCAGCTGCTTCGGGCAGCGTCCGCACTATGATCGATCGCGGCTCTCGTGCCCCGAACCCATTTATGACTGAGGGTCGCAACAGCCCTACCACCTCCGCACGTCCACCTCGTCGAGCACCCATCGTATACCCTGCGCTTCTCTCCCGCGTTGCAGAAGCTTTTCGCGAACGCATCAACCTCCAGAATCGTCTCAAGGACGGTCTCACATATAAGGATGCCTTCGATGGTCGCGAGGCGGTCGACAAGATATCATATATAATCAAGACTACCGACCGCAATCTCGCACTACTTCTTGGTCGTGCCCTCGACGCACAGAAGTTCTTTCATGATGTCACCTATGATCATCGGCTCAGGGATAGCGCTTCAGAGCTGTACCAATTTCGCACGACATTGAGCCCATTCGTAAGCGGTGAGCTTCCGACAAACTTTGGGGACAGGGATGATGACGGTGATTTGAAACCGGAGCGGCCATCGCCTTGCCCTCAAGATTGTGGATCGGGGCCTTTTGGACAGGGATCGAACGACTCGCACGGTGACACACAGGAGAAGGACGCTTCACCTACCCTCGAGGTCCCTGACCCTCATGGGCCACATGGATCAGAGATTGTCGATGAAATGCCCCTTCCTTCGGGCGTTTTCACGCTTCTTACGGACTGCTACTCCCCGACGTGTACACGAGATCAGCTGTGCTATAGTATCGCGTGCCCTAGGAGGCTTGAGCAGCAGTCACGGCTGAACATGAAGCCACAGCCTGGGCTCAAGAAGCAGATATCGAGGGAGAGTTTGGGTGACTTTGTGGTGCGCATGATATAGTCTTCCTATTCTTAGTGCTGATTACGTTCCATCTGGGCAGGAACCTGGTACGCTATGGATACACTCCGTCCCGCAAGAGGTTGTCAACAGCGTGTCCGATGCCGAGAAAAGGCGTCAGGAAGCTATTAACGAAGTCATATACACGGAGCGTGACTTCGTTCGCGACATGGAATACCTTCGTGATGTGCGTCTTTGTACTTTATACTGTCTCTGGTGGATTAATCTTCCGCACAGGTCTGGATGAATGGGCTGAAAGACAGTGACATTATCCCTGCTGAACGTCGTGCAGACTTCATCACACAGGTCTTCTGGAACATCCACGAAATCATCGCAGTAAATACCCGCCTTCGAGATGCGCTCAACAAGCGACAAAAGTCATACGCTGTCGTGGAGCGCATTGGGGACATCCTGCTTGATTCTGTGCCGCATTTCGCGCCCTTCGTAAGCTATGGTGCTCACCAACTATATGGCAAGTATGAGTTCGAAAAGGAGAAGAGCTCCAATCCGGCGTTTGCACAGTTTGTGGAAGTGAGTCGACTTTTCCATCACGGTTCTTCCTGGTGGTTGATGTGGTTCTTTTAGACTACGGAAAGACTGCCGGAGTCGCGCAAGCTTGAGCTCAATGGATACTTGACGAAGCCGACCACGCGATTAGCTCGATACCCGCTTCTTCTGGAGGCAGTCCTGAAGCACACGCCTGACGATAACCCAGACAAACAAACGCTTACGCAGGTGGTCACCATGGTTCGCGAGTTCCTAGGGAAGGTGAATGTAGAGACGGGTAAGACAGAGAACCGTTTCAACCTCGTACAGCTCGACCAGCAGCTCGTGTACAGGCCAGGGGAGCAAGTGGTATGTGTCCACTCCGTCGTCGTAATACCTTGAGATGTTTTACTGACGATATTGGATAGGACTTGAAGCTGCAGGACCCTGGTCGCGAACTCGTGTACAAAGGTGCTCTGAATAAGAGAGGTGGTGGGCAAGGGGATAGCGGGGACCTACTTGTGTACCTCTTTGACCATGCTTTACTGATGGTGAAGCAGAAGAGCAAACACGAGCAATTCAAAGTCTATCGACGAGTAGGTGCCTGGATCCCATCGTGAATGCTTGATTCTCACCCTTATCTGCACCACAGCCAATACCCCTCGAGCTCCTCTTCGTGCACGTCACAGATGAATCCAATAACTCCCATCGTCCTGTTAATGTTCGCCAGGGGCATAAAACGCTCACGAAGAAAAACAGTTTGAGCCGTGGTACACCGTACGCGCCTGCCATTCCAATTAAAGTCGATGGCAAAAGCGGATTCGCCATCACATTCATACATCTGGGGCGCAAGTACTACCAGATGACGCTTTGGGCGAGCACATTTGTCAGCCACCGTAAGTGGGTCGAGACCATCACGAAGCAGCAGGAGTCTCTCCGTGAGCGGAGCACAGTGTTTGAGACGATCACTTTGTGCGAGGGGTTCTTTCTTGGGCAGAATAGGGTGAATTGCGCTGCACCGTTTGGTGAGTGGTTCTGGTGCATACTCCGCGGAAAAGGATGCTAATAAGATTATTAGCGTACGGAAGGAGAATTGTCTATGGGACGGATGACGGAGTCTATCTGTCGGATTTGAATCATCCAAACAGAGACCCGGTCAAGGTGCTGGCTCTGCTGGATGTTTCACAAGTCGATGTCCTGGAAGAGTTCCAATTGCTCATAGTACTTTCCGGTCAGTCTTCATCATTTCCGTGTAGCATTTTATTTACAGCTTTTACCTAGAACGACAAGTCATTACATTCCCGCTAGACGCTCTCGACCCTATGGACCCAATGTCTGGCTTGAAGCGGGCGAAGAAGATATCGTCGCACACGACATTCTTCAAGGCTGGCATCTGCCTAGGAAAAGTTCTCGTTTGTATCGTTAAATCGAGTCCGTTGTCTAGTACGATTAAGACATTGGAGCCGATTGACCAGAACATCCGCGGAAGGAGTAAACCGACGTTCCGTAAGATTTTGCAAGGTGGGAATGATACACTGAAGGCGTTCCGAGTAAGTTTTTCTCATGTGTTTGTTATTCAAGTAGCTCATTTCGCAATAGGAATTCTACATTCCCGTAGAGTCGAGCTCAATCCACTTCTTGAAAACAAAGCTCTGCGTAGGGTGCACAAAAGGGTTCGAGATTGTCGACCTTGAGAGTCTTGATACTCAGGGGCTTCTCGATCCAGCTGACGCCTCCCTTGACTTTGTAAGAAAAAGAGAAAATCTTCGGCCGATGGCTATCTACCGGGTAGACAACGAGTTTCTTCTTTGTTATGACGGTAAGTGGCCGGAACGTCTCTGTTCCGGTGAATGACTCATCCGTTCCTAGAATTCGCATTCTATGTGAATAAAAACGGTTGGCGGTCCCGACAAGATTTCATGGTGCACTGGGAAGGGTCACCTACTGGCTTCGGTACGTTTGGGCCCCAGGCAGGCTGGATCAACGCTGACGTAGTCAATCAGCCCTTCGCTTCCCATATGTTTTAGCGTTTGAACCCACGTTCGTGGAAATACGACATGTCGAAACGGGTCTCATGTCGCAAGTCATTCAAGGGAACAACCTCCGTCTTCTATTCGCTGACATGCCACCGTCGGCGATGCATTTAGGCAATATCCAGCAAAACCAGTACTACGGGCAGCAGGGATATAGCCCATATCAGCAGCCGACTCCGTCACTTTATGGGCAGTCGTCAGTATATGGGCAAGGATATGGTTCACCTACCCATTCGCCTCAGTCTCAGCATGCACGTTATATACCATCAGGACGCGACGAGATCTTGATGGTCTCTGATGACCGCGTGTTAACATTGCGAATGACTGTGGGATCGCATACTTGTGATACGGTATCGTTGGCATCATCGCGATGACTGTAGGTATTTTTGTTTTGCACTTTATGATATTCAAATGTGTCATATGAGTATCATCTGTTGTGATTTTGTCTATTAATTCGTGATACTAGTACCCTCATCATAGCATATATTTCTATTGCATTTGTGTAGTTTTGACCAATGAACTTGAGGAATTTTATCTCGACCGTTTCCAGGAACATATTACTATTTTTGGATGTCATGTGACCGAGCATAGCAGGTATAGGTTTATTCCGGTCTGATTGTTTTTTCTATTTCTTTATCGATTTTGAGCTTTCCAGCCATCCTTTGTCCCGTCACTCGTTTAACTTTGTCTTGGCCAGGCCCCTTCCGTCATGCAACTACAAGCCCTTGTCACTCTTTTATTCCTTCTCAGCGCTGCTAATGCCACTTCCGAACATCACATTCGTCTGGCCAAGAGACAAAATGCTGGCGTCGTCGTTGGTTCGAGCTCCTCATCATCCAGTGCCCCGATAACGAGCTTCACTCCATCGGCTACGTCGACCTCGAATTCAACCGTTCCGACCACACCCGTTGGTACTACTATCCCTCCACTTGCTAATATTACTTCGGGCATGGCGACCCCTTCAACCGTCCCCCTCTCTGCTACATATTCCGCTGGTGCTACACCTTTGATTTCCGGTGCTCCAGTTTTGCCTACTCCATGTAATTATTCTTATCGATCCGTTTTTTTTGGTGCTGATAATATTGTGATTAGTCGTATTCCAAGCTGCAAGCTGGCCCGCTCAGGACCAGATTGCACCTACTAGTGCGTGTTGTAAAAATTGCGATGTGCTACGAAGCATAATATTATCATCACGCAGATTCTTCGGAGGTCTCCGAATGGATGGAAGAACTCGATGGTTTCGATATTCCCGACCTCACTCCTACTGTAGATGGCACTTGCGTGAACGACCCGGCTGCCGCGGCGCAAGCTGCCAGTCGTGGTTGGTGGACTTGCGGTGGTTATACCCGTGCTACTGATATCACCGCTTGTCCGGACAAGTTGACATGGGGCGTCAGTTTTGATGATGGCCCGGGTTTCTACAGTATGTATCTTTTCCATCATTGTACATTGATCAAGGCTCACGTTTTTGAACAGCTCAGTGTGTTATTTTTGGCATTCTCGACTGTGATTTCCTCATTGATTGACAGGGAACTTCTTGACTACTTGGCTTCCAAGAATTTGACCTCGACGTTTTTCGTTATTGGTTCGCGTATTGTCGAGCGTCCTCAGGTTCTTGTGGAAGAGTATATGGCTGGGCACGAAATTGCTGTCCACACCTGGTCGCATCGTGTATGTGTAATAAAATTACTCTCGTGTCTATGGCTAATTGTGTAATAGCCTCTTACGATGCTTACGACCGAGCAAGTTGTAGCTGAGCTTGGCTGGGCACGTAAAGCTATCAAGGATGTCATTGGTGTCACTCCTACATTGATGCGTCCCCCTTATGGCGACATTGACGATCGTGTGCGTGCCATTTCCCTGGCAATGGGTATGGTCCCCGTTATCTGGACTAGGACCCCTACTGGCGCAACGTTTGATACTAACGGTCAGCTATCTCAATTTTATCCTTGAATTTCGAATTCAAATTTATTCTAATCGACAACAGACTGGCAGGTTCCTGGTGGTGTTGTCACAGGTGCTCAATCCTTCGCCACTTTCGAAGCTATTCTAACCAACGCAACTATGCTGAACACTGGGTAGGTGTTTGGGTTGTCCTCGTTTGACTTTGCTCATTGTTCTTTCCTAGATTTGTTGTTCTTGAGCATGACTTATACGCACAAACCGTTGATCTTGCCATTGGCTACACGCTGCCTACCGCTATGAATTTTACACCCCCGCTTACTGTTCGTAACTTTCCTGACGTGCGGACAATTATCTGATCCTCCGTCATGTAGTTCGACTCGATTGGTCACTGCAACGGCATCCCGAACACGAATCTGTACCGCGAGAGCAACACAAACACGAGCTTCCCCTACCCGAACAGCACTAGTGGCGACTCGTCCGTCCCTAGCGGCTCAGGCGGCTCAGGTAGTTCAGGCGGAAACGGTGGCACCACCAAGACTTCTGATGCCCTATCAAATGTCATAATGCCTATATCTATGGTTGTCGTTTCATTATTGGCTGCTGGCGGCTCCCTCTTGTGATTTGACGGATATACCACTTACACAAGCTTGGTACTAATCTAGACGATGATGGACGTACGGCAGCTGTATATATATATTTCACCCTTCGTGGAAAAGTATGTTTTTGTGGATGCTGCTCTATCTACTCTGATTTAAAATACCCCGTTCGCTCTGTCCGATATGTTGTAATCTCGTGTGAAGTTTGGGACAGAGGGCTTTGTAGAAAGCAATAATTAGCTACTTGAGTATACGTCCAAGTGACAACCGTCCAAGGGATGCACGGGTCGCGATACGGTGATAGCCGATAGTAAGGCGTGAAGTTACGCGCGCTCTGTATTATTGATTACCACCAGCCATATCGATCCATGGCCTCACTCATTACCGCTGTTCGCTCAAGTATGCGTGCTGCTTTCTTATAAGCCAGCGAGCGCTAATGTACACATCACAATTGCAGAATTACTCCAGGCCATCAGATCCGTGAATCCCCCTGGACGATGGAAAATCCTTGTGGTGGACGAACACTCACAGAAGCTGCTAGGTTCAGTTCTTAAGCAATTCGATATCCTTGAGGAGAATGTTACCTGTGAGTCCTTTTCAGTCGGATAGCCCAATTAGCACTGATAGCCACATGTGTCAGTGATCGAGTCAATATCTAATCACCGGGAACCCCAACAGTTTGAGGCGGTTTATCTGCTCATGCCGACTACGCAGAATGTGGATCGCATCATCAAGGACTTTAGTGACGGCCGCCAGCAGTATCTTGCGGCTCATTTATTCTTCGTCGATGGTACGCTTTCTCGGCTGACTCCCGCTCCAGTTGCATCAGCTGAGGACGGACACGTACTTTAGGGTTGTCAGAAACCTTGTTTGAGCACTTGACGACGTCCCCTGCTGAACCGCACCTGAAAGGACTGCAGGATCTTTTCGTCAACTTTTGGGGTGAGTTTCGCGCGGAGGCCACTCATGACGGAGCTCCATGTTGATTAGGATGCCTCCGTATGCAGCAACCGAGGCGCAAACTTTCTCTCTTCAGTCACCAGGACTGTTCTTTAACACTTATAGCCCGCCACGAAATGAGGCTGCATTTAAGTCAGCGCGATCGAAGCTCGAGGAAGAGCTGCGGTTCGTTAGCAAGACTGTACGCATTCACACGCAGGTATCTGGAACCATGTTTATGAACTCATTTGTCTGCAGATAGCAAATGTCTGCATCACCCTTAATGAGTTCCCGTACGTTCGGTACTATATGCCAACTCACCACGCCCCCCTTGGTCCCCTCAAACCCAACGAACAAACCCGTGCCCCTCCACCTCCTGAAGGCAGTGGTCGATGGCGAACCAATCTAGCTCGTGGAGACGCCGCACGCGCGTACGAGGTTGCTGACACAGACTTTGCTACAAAATTGCTTGCGTTTATGGTTCAGCAAAACCTGGACGAGTACAAGCGGATTAATCCGGAATTTCCTGTGAGTACCCAACTTAGGTGACCTGTCAACGTCGAGTGGCTTGTTAAATTACTGTAATCGATGACGCTAGAAAGCTTCTGATCCTCCCCGACCCCGCGGTACGCTCATAATCACGGACCGATCTATGGACACCGTCGCGCCTTTCATTCACGAGTTCACATATCAGGCCATGTGTAATGATCTGCTGCAGATAGATGATGGCACGAAATACATGTCTGTCTGTGCGTACTAGCGTAAAAGTTCACTGATAACTTTACCCGCAGGTACAAGTTTCAGTCATCGGTCGGATCTTATGAGGACAAGGTCGCCACTCTCTCCGACGCTGACTCGGTGTGGACCGCCGTCCGTCACATGCACATGCGTGAAGCGATCGACAAACTCATGGCGGATTTTAACAAGTTTATGGAAGAGAATGCAGGGTTCAAGGGGGAGGGTGCTGCCAGTCTCAATGACATGAAGGATATGCTTGCAAATTTGCCTCAGTATCAAGAGCAGAGAGAAAAGGTGAGTGTATGCGTGTGCCTACCCGTATTGATGATACTAATCTTGTGATGATATTCAAGTTCTCGTTGCATTTAAATATGGCACAGGATTGTATGAACCTGTTTGAGAAGCACAAACTACCACTGGTGGCCAATGTTGAGCAGGTAGCTGTGATGCATTCTTTTGATGGACAAGGCTAATGCATACCCAGTGTTGCGCCACTGGACTCACCGCAGAAGGGAAGACACCGAAGACTCTTGTCGAAGAAATGGTGCCCTTGTTGGATAGCCAGGAGGTCATGTTAGTATTCACATAACCCTTCTGTGTAGCTGACCTGATAGTCTCACATAGAAATGCTAACAAAGTACGCATGGTCGCACTTTACATCCAACACCGTGATGGTGTTCCAGATGAAGATCGCCGACGATTGTATCAACATGCACGGCTGAGCATGGCAGATCAAGATGCTGTCAATTCTTTAGTCCATCTCGGTGTTCGCATAAGCAGAGTACGCTCATGGCAAGTGTAATTCATTATCTCATTCATGGTTACACCTAGGGACCCTCGGACAAGGATACCAAGAAGAAGCTTAAGCAAAAGACATCCAGTGACGACGAGTACGAGCTCTCACGGTACCGACCTCTACTTCGGACAGTCATAGAAGTACGGGTACTCGTGCATCTCACTGCTCTGTGCTGAATACTATCCCTCAGGAACACTCCACCAGCAAATTAGACCCCACACTCTTCCCCTACGTCAAAGATTCCCCAATAGTTTTGTCGCCGGCCGCTAGTCTTAAACAGCCACCACCCCAAACCACGTCCCTACGCAGTGCGAAGCCTAGTTGGCACAAGGCTGTTCGGCCGAATGTCCTTGCGGAGAACAAGCAGCGTGTCATCGTGTTTGTAGTCGGCGGGATGACATACTCGGAGATTCGAGAAGCATACTCGTTGTCAGCGTCACTAAACAAGGACATCTACATAGGTATGCCATTTGTCCCATCAAGATCACTCGAGGTCCCCTGAAAACTTGTCAACCTCAGGCTCAACACATGCTATTACGCCCCGCAACTTCGTCGATGATCTGAGAGTCCTCGAAATTGCTGGGGTCGGCTCGCGTGCTGTGCCAAATGGTGTCTCGTTGGCAGGAGCACATCACTCATACCAAGAGTATTACGATGAGAAGTACTTCACACCAGACCCTCCTGCACCTCAACGCCCCACACTCCCTGTGCAGAAAGATTCGAAACACTCTGCCAGCAAGCTTGTGAAGACACAGTCATCATACTCAGGATCATCGGCGTCGCTGGTTGGCTCGGGCACGGTAGAAAAGGAAGAGAAGAAGAAAAAGAAGGGGCTTTTCCGTTTCTGATTACATCTTTCCCACTTAACCAATTTTTCCGCTCGAACCACCTACGGACAACATTCAGCGATGTTGGAAGTGTGTAGACTAGTATAATAGGGTGACGTTAATGGACCTTTTGGATTTCGTTTCTTAGTCATAAATAACCCTCGAATGCGAGATAAAAACGAGATACAATGCAGGCGGTATATTACATGCGGGTCTATGCAGAATACTCCAACTTGGCTGTGAATCGTTTAGAAAAAGTGACAAACAGCAAAGAGTTTGAACTCACTCTCATGCTTTTTAGCATCGCTGACCTTTCGTGCAGCTTTGGTGAGATCTTCTTGGACAATATACTCTCTTCGTGGTAATTAGCAAAACAAGTGCTTGTCATGATCAGCTAGAACTCACCGGTCGTCCCTGATGGCAAACATGCCTGCTTCTGTCACCACATTTCGCAGATCAGCACCATTAAACGCATCCGTGAGCTGCAAGCCGGGTGAGATGGATACAAAATGACATCAATAGAACCCACCTTTACGATTGCTTCATAATCAATGTATCCGCTCTTGTTCACAGGTTGCGCATGGATCTTCAAGATCTCTAGTCGTGCCTGTTCGTTTGGTAAAGGAATTTCTATTTTCCGGTCAAGTCGACCAGGACGGAGGAGAGCAGGGTCAAGAGTGTCTGGTCGATTTGTTGCCATGATGAGCTTTGTCCGTCCTAGAGAGTCGAATCCATCCATTTGATTCAATAGCTGTGAAAAGTGAGCTTGATCCCACAAAGAAAACGGGGAACAAATACCTCCATCAATGTTCTTTGAATTTCTCGGTCCGCACTGGTACCCTCCGAAAAGCGCCTTCCACCAATGGCATCGATTTCGTCCATGAATATGACGCAGGGCTCGTGGTCCCTTGCATACCCGAACATCTCACGCACGACTCGTGCGCTCTCACCAATATACTTGTCGACGATAGCAGAGGATACTACTTTGAGGAAATTAGTTTGGAGAGTGGCTGCAACAGCACGGGCGAGGAGGGTTTTACCCGTCCCTGGCGGGCCGTATAAGAGGACACCCTTGGGAGGCTTGATACCGACTCGGAGAAAAAGTTCCGGGCTGAGCAGCGGTAGTTCGATCACCTGGAAAATAGTAAGTATGAAGTGGCAGAAAGAAATTATTGCAGGCATACCTCACGCAGCTCTCGTACCTGGTCACCTAAGCCACCAATACCCGCAAACGATGCACCTCCAGGATCTTCCAAGCTCATCTTGTATACCATAGGATCTACTTCTCTTGGCAGGATACGCATGATTGTGAGGGTGGTCATGTCAAGGGAAACTCGTGTGCCTGTCTTAAGTTTCTCTGCCGGTAGGGCGGGGCGGTAAGAGACGACATATCGAGGTCCTGACGATGCCTTTACAATGACTATGCAGTAATTGAGCGCCCCAATAGATGAAGAATCCTAATGCGACTAACATCGTTCGTCATCTAGTTGTTTCATAACCTCTCCAATGATCTGCCCAACGGACTGCACGGCCTTGATGTCATCCTCGGTCTTCGCGTAGTCAGCCTCGAGATCTTTCAATGAAAACCGCACTGAATAGCAGCAACATTAGAACGCTTCGAATGCACTGAGTCGACAAACACTAACAATTCTTGAGACTCTGACTCGAGTTCTCGTGACTCTGCATTTTCTATAGCAGAACTGAAATTAGTAGAAGCGCAAGGCAGGCAGCTCGCTTACATCCCGGTAGCTCTTGAGAGCATCCTTTCTTCGTTGGTCCATATGTTAGATGATGTTGGGTGATGTCGGTCCTTGAGATGAACGCGAAGCGACGCGTCAGTAAAGACCTATTTGGAACTTGCACGATTATCACAGTTTAGTAAGCACGGCGCTTTATCGGCCTGGTGGTCTAGTAGTATGATTCCTTGTTAGGGTTCAGCCAGATTCGAGGAGGTCCCGGGTTCAATTCCCGGCCAGGCCCTTTGCTTTTGTTTTTAAGCAACGGTTTCCCTCCAGGCGCACCACTTCTCTACTATCATGGACTAGGTTAATTATTCATGGAGAATCAATCACAAGCTACCGTGGTGTCAGCTGACTCAAGCCCCTCACAAACGCGGAAGAAATAGGACGGAACATCACGATCCACGGGACGGTCAGATATTCTACCAGTACGCACAAAGTTCGAGCAACTTCTGCACTTTTTCTGAACGTAGACGGTCCTTAGGATTCAAGTGAGTACAAGTGTTCAATTATACTTTGCGGCCTTATAAAATAGATTCATTCACCGCGTACGCAAGTCGCAGCCACTGGCCTGACATGTAGACATTGTCACATAGATGTCTCTTGTTCGCGAATTAGTTAGTTATCGACAATAGACATTTGGCACTAGCCATTCACTGTCGAAGAAACTCAGCATTGGGAACTAGCGTCCGAAAACCTTAATGAATATATTGCATACTGGGACAGCAGCGTTTACAGTCGGACATGGCGCGATTTTGTAGAGCGAGGTCTGTACATCAAATATTCCGAAACAAATTCACTGTTACGTTGTTGACTCCAACTCAAAGGCGAGCCGGGAGTCCAGGACTTTCTGATGCTGACACTACACTGTTACACACCACCATCAATTCACATATGACGTACTCCTGGAAGTTCATAGTATCCATGCCTATTTCTGCACCGATAACTGTGGAGACAAATAACCCAGCTCAAAGCAAGAGACAGCAACAAAACTAGCATACACGGAAGTTCAGCGGAAAAGCCAACCACAACCACATTCAAATAGCAAGCTCACCTTGCAAAATAAACTACTTGGGCTTGCATTAACACTGAGACCGTCCCTGATAGTCTATCTCCTCGGCGATTGTTGCAATCCGCAGAAGTGTTTCACGGCAATCTAGACTGGTGTAGTTTCAATTCGTGGAAGTCAAAGTTTGGGCATCTCCCCCATAATCATAAATGCACTGGTAGGGGTAGGTACCGGACAGGACGAGCGCCTAGAAAATTATGAGTGTATGAGACGAGGCAGAGAACTCACAGCCGGGAAGTGCGCAGAGACAGGGACAAAAACCGTGCAGTGGCTTGATGGTTGCACTCTCGCATATGCAGAGTCGAAGTTTAAGCCACCACATAACAGTACATCATGATATTGTTTACAGCACTCTGCAAAGCTCATCTACAATGTAAATCGGGAAATAAGCAATAACCCACATACACAGCTTGACGTTTCCAGTAACCACTGCCTTGTGTTGCTCCAGCAGCATCTAAAGTCGTCGATACGGACAGCGACTTCAGTGTTCACTGCCAGAAAATCAGAGCCCATGAATGACAGCAAATGTCGTTCTCAATTATATCCACTTTCAAACCTTATTGCCTCTGAAAAGTTGAGGACGTCCTCTTCTATATCACGGCCTGGCTCGCAGCTAGTATTGAGAAGTAGAAGGGATGAGAAGCTACAGCGGCTCGAAGAATCGGTGTGGGCCCTGGGAGCAAAGCTTCAGTAACAGGATAAACTAGACTCATACACATTCTGGACACGTTAGCAAATATTGCGTGGCAGATCATAACATGGCACCAGCAACAACTTGTCTCATCTCCACACCGATTGTGCGTCTACAATGGCCTGCGGGAACGGCGAACTGGTAGGGTACGCCTCACACCAAGGTCTTCGTGATTCGGGAGATGCGAAAGGACACTGGAGGTCCTGTAGATCAGACTGTGATGTCCTGCATAGAGTTATCCACCAATAGGACAATGACTGAAAAACACATTCTGCGATGAGAAGTTCGCCAGGTATGCTGTAAACACTAATAGTACACTGGGAACTTGAGCGCACGCAGATAGAACTTATGGATGAGCGATAACCTATAAGTGACAACTGTACCTTCACATAATTATTGGAAAGAACAGCTCCCCGAGTCGCCTTTTGCGGCAGGTCGAGTCGCTTGCAGGTCATCATAATGACTTCGATGCCGACTAGTGACGACAATGACTATCTAGCATGTGAATAATTGCCATGTCAGTAAACTGTTTTCATGAATACTAATGTTAATGAAAATATGACGCACCCATATAGTGTAGAGTCTGTAGACTCATAAGTTGTGGTTGGCAGCTTGGCCTGTACTTTGTAATGCAACTCCACGAGAGTCCACGTCGACGAACAAGGTTTGAAACGGTCACTTGAGCCTGTGACTTATTAACTTATGGCGTAGTCATCGAAGTCACGAGTGTCTGCTAACACCGTCCAATCGAAACCTTAACACAACCATGCCACGCCGCAAGCATCAATTCCTCGAAGACGATGATTCCGACTCTTCAGAAGGCTCAGAAGCTGAGGTTAACCTAGACGACAACGATCCAGACGTTCGTGCTGAGCGTGCCCTCTTTGAAAATTCGCACAAACGACGTCGAAAGAATGGTAGAGAAGACGCAATTTACGGTGTATTTGGTAGCGACAGTGAGGATGAAGGCCACAGCAGCCTAGGCTCGAAACGGAGGAGAAGTGACTGGACGAAAGCTCCCGCGTTTGTCGCAAAGGGAAATGTAGATTTGCGGAAGGACATAGAGGTGCAAGAGGATGAGGCAGGAGAAGGGGAACAAGAAGTAGTTGATGAAGCGAACGGGACCGACAGTTCTGATGATGACATTGAACACGTTGAATATGCTGAGGATGATGAAGATGAAGATGAAGGCTCAGCGCCTCCTTCTCCCCGGATACGAGATCAAGAGGAAGACGAACCACCAGAGCGGCCAGCCTTTGCCAGCCTTGACTCAACTGGAGCTGATCTGGAGCCTTCAATGCATAACTTTACGAAAGGCGGTATAGGATCTTCAAAAGGTGGAATAGGTTCAAAAGGTGGAATAGGTTCTGCCAAGGGTGGTTTCGGCAATTCTACAAGACTTGGATCTGCGACTGTAGGTATGGGGTTTACGAAAGGTGGTATCGGTTCTACATCTAGTGCTTCATCTGACCCTGCTATCGCTTTCCCCGCCCCTACCACACTAGCGTCTACATCCGAGTTGCCAACCGCCTTTGGTGGTATCAGTGCCCCTCGTACTCAACGCTCTTTCCTCCGCAGCGGGACTTCCTCTACAAGTAAACCATCTACTCCGTTACCTGCACATGAACAAGCACACTTCAACAAGATTGGAAGCACACTTGGTGCTCAAATGCTTGCAAAGATGGGATGGCAGACAGGTACGGGTCTGGGCGCGACCGGAGAGGGTATCGTCATTCCAATTGAGAGCAAATTGCGCCCGAAGAAAATGGGTATCGCATTCAAGGGGTACAGGGAGAAGACGGAGCAAAGCAAGCTTGAGGCTAAAAGGAGGGGAGAAGTGGTCAGTGGCGATGAGGAGGAGGTGCGGCCGGGGCAGAAGAAGAAGGGCGATGCGAAAGAGAAGAGGAGCGATGCTTGGAGGAAGCCAAAGAAGGTGAAGACAAAGGTGGAGCACAAGACGTACGAACAAATTATTGCGGAGGCTGGACACGAGCCTGTCGTATCCGGCATTGGTCAAATTATTGATGCGACTGGCAGAATGGTAAATGCTGCTCATATCTTCCTATTTTAACTTACGCATCTTTTCAGCCTCGTGAAGTTGCATCACTTGCCGATATATCTTTGTCATCGTGGACGCCATCAACTGATCCTACTCGCATACCGGAGGTACGACATAACCTGCGACTGATTGTAGATGCATGCAAGAACGATCTTGATGGGCTCGCCCGCGAAGCCAAGGCTCTCGAGGAACGCAAAAAATTCATTGCTCAAGAAAACATTCGGCTGCAAAAGAAAGTTACTGATGAGGCTGAACGTATGTTTGCTCTCGCATTTCGATTCCATCATCACTCACGCACAGCGTATGTAGTCATTGAACGACTACAGCAGGTAAAACTTATCGTGGACGATATTGGTGCAAAAGCGAAAGGGCTAGCTTCTGTTTATGAGGCGACTTTGGATGATTTTTCGCCTTTGTTTTCCACACTGCTGGTGCAGTACCCCACAGAGTTCGACAGATATCGGTTAGACGAGATTGTTGTCGCAGCAATCACGCCGATGGTTAGACGCATCGTTGCCCAGTGGAATCCACTCCAGGATCCTTCAGGCTTGGTCACAACCTTCCGCACATGGAAGCAAGTGCTGAAAGTCAACTCTATTGACAAACCACCAGATACCCAGATTGATATCTATGGTGCGCATGCTGTGGCAACCCCTCCTGCTATTGAAAAGCCTATGACCCCCTTCGAGTCCCTTCTATGGAATGTATGGCTACCCAAAGTCCGTACCTGCCTTAACAACGAATGGTCTCCTGAGGATCCTACGCCAGCTGTGAAGTTGTATGAGGCATGGTCGACATTCCTTCCGCCATTTGTGCGCGATAACATACTTGACCAACTCATACTACCCAAAGTGAGCAAAGCCGTTGCAGACTGGAGCCCCAAGCGTAGCATGGTGTCCTTACACGCGCTTGTATTCCCTTGGCTTCCATACCTCGGTTTGCGTATCGACGGTATTCTGGGTGATGCACAAAGGAAGATCAAAAGCCTTCTCAGGAGTTGGGTGCCAACAGATGGTGTACTCAAGGACCTCGGTGGATGGAGGGAGGTTTTCGACAATGGCGAGTGGGACGCGATGCTCCTCAAGTATATTGTGCCGAAATTGGGCTCGTTGTTGCGCGACGAGTTCCGTGTCAACCCTCGCAACCAGGATATGGAACCATTGAAGCGTGTTCTCGCGTGGTCCACACTTCTCCGCGGAAGTATATTTGTCCAACTGTTAGAAACCGAGTTCTTCCCGAAGTGGCTGGATGTACTGCACATTTGGCTCATACAGCCAAAGGTCAGTTTTGAGGAAGTTGCACAGTGGTATTCCTTTTGGAAGAGTAGTTTCCCGGACAGCGTACAATCTATGCCCGGTGTTGCACGTGGATTCACTCGCGGGTTGCAACTTATGAACACAGCTATAGAGCTCGGCCCTAATGCACCTACGATGCTGAAACGCCCGGATCTACGTGGAGAAAAAGCGATTGCAACTGCATCTATAAACCAGCCAACAGCAACAAAAGTCACTCCTGCGCGGATTCAAGAAATCACCTTCCGCTCGATTGTGGAGGAGTTTGCTGCGTCACACAATCTCTTGTTTATGCCCACTGGGCGTGTGCACGAGAAGTCGAGGATGCAGTTGTTCCGCGTCTCGTCTAACATTGGAGGGAAAGGAGGTTTGCTTGTTTATGTGCAAGACGATGCGGTGTGGGCGCCTGATGGGGATGAGTATGCGGCAATTACCTTGGAGGATATGGTCCTTAGGGCCAACAAGTAGGGATACTCAGCAATAATACATGCTGTATGCATACATAGGCAGTGATTTGGATCTGACATATAGCAGCGCGTGCACTGTAACGCGACGCGACGGTCAGGTGATCTGACAATAACCTTTTAATTGTAACGATGCCACAGTGTCACACTGTCAATGTCAGTTGGACCTTCATTGCAAAGGGGGCACAGGAGGCAGCATTGCAAGTGGCCACTCCCGTCACACGCAGATTCTTCCTAGGACCCGCAAGACGATTGGTCACTGAGGGTTTCCCAACTGCCTGCTCACTACCATATTGGACACCTTGAATCACTGCTCAATCACCGTGACGAGGCTGCTCAAAGCCGCTTCTCTTTGCGGAAGTCTCTTACGTTTCTCAGTTTACTATCATGTCTCTCAAAGTACCAGCTGAAATCATCGATGTCGATGCTCTCCTGTCGGACTCGGACTCGGATGAAAAGCCTGACACGATTCAGTTCGTAGGGTACGGCCCGGGGAGTAACTCACAATACACGAACGCCACTGGCACGGGTCGAATGGTGACCATCAAGAATGAACCAATTGCTTCCTCGTCCCGTTTGCCTCCGCCCCCAGGACCCAATTTGCAATTCAAAGAGTAAGTTTACCATCACGACTCCAAGTGAACCATCGGCGTTAATTAGGCTTCGTTGATTATCGCTCACGCGTGCAGCAGTCATACATTATTTACTTACGCACGTTCAGGGCTGTCTGAAGTTGTTGAAGAAGTAAGATCTTACTTTCAAGCGTCCAGGCGGTCGAGGACTCATGCAAGACCACCCTTGTCCTCAGGAAAAGAGGAAAAGAATCGCGATGGAACGCGTTGGAGAGCCACCTCTGAAGAAACGTGCAACA
The DNA here is from genome assembly GCA_016695475.1 of Suillus decipiens. NCBI lineage: Eukaryota > Fungi > Basidiomycota > Agaricomycetes > Boletales > Suillaceae > Suillus > Suillus decipiens. Next base: position 789,027 of record MU172925.1, on the reverse strand, counting down.
AGTTCGACCATCGCAATTGCAAACACAGCTAGTCGACAAAAGGAAAAACGCAAGCAGCCGTCTGGGTGGAAGGAGCCAGAAATCATAGATCTGTCGATTTGTAGCAGTGACGATGACATTCTTGCAAAGGTAAGATTTTGCTCGATATCGCTTTTATACTTGTTTCATCCTCTTGTCCTCTTAGAAACCTAGACTTGGATTGGAGGAAAACCACTTGTTTGCTGACCCCGTGTCCGATATCTACGTGGATGATGCGAGCGACCGAATGGATTGCAGTAACGATATACACGACCCGAACGATTTCCTCCCTCGTAAAAATTCACTGCTGTCCCTGTCCCAACCACTATCATCAGAAGGCTCTGGATATGACTCCGAAGAGGAGTACGCCAATTATATGGCTTCTCTCGACATTTCGGATGAATCCAAAGTGAGTGTCTCTTCAATTAATACACATATGTTCAAACTTCGTTTTCAGTGGAATCCAGTGCCTTTAAGCAACAAGGCTGAAGATCTTTCGCCGAATGTGGAGCTCGAGGTCGATCCGGCACGTCCACAACCTGGAGAGCTGCGGCCGTTGCGTCCGAAGTACTTCGCTGTACACTATCCAGTCACTCCCTTAGATCCGATTTACAAAGAACAATTCTTTTGGGGAAAAGTGCGTTGTTGCTTACCTTCACATGGGCGAGTAACGAAATTTTGCTCAGCTAAATTCAGTGCCAGGTTTTCGACCACGCGCACTCAAACCACCTGCCCGACTTCGCTTTGCTAGGCACTTGCCAGGACGCACGCGCCCTCTCAAATTGTTCCAAGATCTCGCTTACGATAAATTAGGTGCTGTGCAATCCCATCGTCAAGCAGCATCAGGGTGTCGGTGATATTTTCTAGCCAATACTCTGTCACCGTTCCTGACGAATTTTTCAGCCATAAATAAGATTGTCCAAGTTCCAGGAGCCATCGTGGCGTGTGCGGCAGCATCGGGTGGACATGCCGACTATTCGGACGAAGACCGAGAAGGTGCGCGTGTGGTGTTCTCTTCTTATTTGGAGACACTTAGTTTCCGCAGCGCCACTTCCATCGGACAACAGTGCCGGGACAATGGTGGTGCTCCACCAGGGGCGGTGTAAGTCCGCCAGCAAGTGGAGACGGCACTGTTTTGATCACACTTGCAGGCTACGTTGTCGATGCTCACTGTATCAATCACGGAGGTGATTCTCCACTTAAGGAGCTATACTTATGACTGAACTGTGTTGCAGCTTCTGCGAAGAAATACTATACGGTGAATGATGTCTTGTTTAATCCATTGAAGTATGGTCGGACCCCGCATTCATTGTGCTTGATGAGTTGATAACCACTGTAGCTCCGAACAATTTCTATCGACTGGGAATGACTGTCAGGTACAGCTTTGGCAGCTGCCCAAGGATAATGAAATGGAAATGAGCGAATCTATCACCAGCGGTCCCTGGATGATAAATTCCAGTAAGTAAACCATTACTACTTCGTACTCATTGATGTCCTGTTTCGTAGTGACGCTCGGAGATGTCGCCCAGGACTTGGTGCACTCATCTGACGATTCAAATATTGCCGTGTCTTGTCGAGATGGGTTAGTATCTCATTTGAATTATCAATTTAGTTGGAGTTGACTTAATCACTCAGCACTGTATCTGTCTTCAAGACGATAAATTTATTCACTTCGTCAACATGGTCCAGAACTACACCTCCACCTGATCCGGAGACAACCCTTCGCGTTGCCCCTCCTGACGCCCGCCATGCCGCGGGTACTGTACTTTGGGGCCGTGGTCCGACCGAACGCTTTATGTACACATCCTCAGAAGCTCATGACTCTGATGGAGAGGGTAAGGACGAAGGTTTCCACCGGGCACATGATATATCACGAGGTCGAGTGCTATTTCCTTTCAGTGCTAATGAATCAGGTGATGCAGGAGCCATCAGTCCAGATGGTGAGTGTGTGTGTCTACCCGTGACCCGACTGTATCAATCCTGTACAGGGAGCATTTATGTCTTGATCACATGCGGTGAGAATAATCGACATCCTATAAGGTTGTACGATATTGCCCGCAAGTCGGGGTATGCCGTTGCCGAAACAACACTCGAGCCATCAGTCTCACGGGTTGCTACATTTGAAGCCACGATAGCCACTTTCTCTTCCGAAGGTCGCCTCCTTGCTGTGGCACGCTCAGATAATGCCGTGCACATGTACGACATTCGTGCGCTAACAAAAGGACCTCTCGCCACATTCAAACACGAGGAGCTGGATGCAGTAGGTTCAGCCGGGTATGGTGCTGTTCATGCACGCTGGGTCGAGGGGCGGGATCGGCGGCGAGTTGGCATTGTCAGTGGGGGCAACGATGGGTGCGTGCGAGTGTGGGATCCGTTGATTGCCTCGTCGGATGAATCCCAAGGTAAAGTGCTAGCTCGCACAGAGTTTGACGTCGCATACTTTTCCATGGGTGATATTTGGACGGGAGAGAAACCACTCGTTCTGTGAGTATCATCATGCTACTTTACTTTTTGTACAAGCACTGATCGCATTAAAGTGGCCATTGTGGTGGAGGCCTTTATGTTTATGACCACTTGGATGGTGAAGGTCTACCGATATCTTGAGCCATTGGTATTCAGTAGCAAAGTACTGCCTGCCGCATCACGCGCCGGACGTGTATACTTACAGTATTAGATGGGGAGACTGTTCATGGTACCACTGGTCGATTAGATATGCACAAGTTCGACCGAGGTTGTATTTATCCCACTACATTTGTTACTCGGCTCGACGTTTATGCATCCATGCATTGAGTTCGCCTATCGAAGCGAAGTGGCCGTATGTTCATAGTAAGTCCCTAATCTATATTTTAGACAGGCTATAGACGCATGAAAATTCTACAAGATTGGTGAGTAATCCATGTCTGTATATTTGGAATTTCCCTAATATCAGAGGCTGTCGTTATAACTTATTAGGTACCTGGTCGAGTGGGCAATTCTTATCAAAAAAAATAGCACTTGGCAAGTTGGCATGTTTCACTTCTCTATTCATACCTCACTGTGGCTCATACTTTTCACGGTCAAAGGACGTAGGAGGCTTGATATAAACCTAAGGCGCCGGGAGTTGGTGTTCGGAAATTTGCGGCACTGTGCCCACACCGACAAGTCTACCCCTACTTTTGATGTCACCAAAACAGTTCCAAGTCTTAATTGACGACTCCATCCCGCAGCCATTGCAACACTGTGACCTCCAGTCGATGTATGCATCCCTTGCTCGTACAGGAACGATCTGGTTATTATATCTGACGTTCTACCAGATATTTCCACTGTCACGGTCTATCTCTGTGGTACCATCACACACGTTTGAACCCTGCGGGCACTGGCGCCAAGTCCGCCTTGGGGGTCTGACTCACAGTAAGACATATACTCCTCTTTGTCGGTTAGGCGTCGTGCCTGAGAGGTCGAAGCACACTTCTTTGTTCATCGCGTATGATGTGATGGCCTCGCTACGAGATTTTGAAATCCTATCACAACTACTTCGGATCAGAGCCCTCCGACTTCGCACAATAAGTTCACCGCACCATTACTTGAAATATTCTAATTCTCGAACACATTGCTCGGCGAATCCACAACGAAACCATACCAAATATCGTCTTTTTAGGACAATCACCCTGACTTCGGAGTGTTGAACCTATATTTATGACTTTTGACTTCAGCTGGACAACACATATTTTCAGCGGGTTTCGAATTCTATCTCTGAGAGGAACAGGAAACACTTCCTTTCCTACCTTGCTGCAGTTCCTGCAAGCTTTGAAATATATGCCTGCCTTGGAGCAGCTTGGACTCCAAAATGGAAGTGATACAAACTGCAGCGTCTCTCTTCGCGCAACTAGTCATTTCTGAACTTTTTTTGGGCCATAACCATGTGTTTATCAAGTCAATTCACGCACAGGGGATCCGCTGGAGTCGAGCCAAGTATCACATGTGATATACGTATATGTCGATAGTCAGACAGACCTTGGATATAAGATTCAAAAATTCTTTTATGGATCAGAGAATTTAGGCGCGCTGGGTCCGCCAGTCGATCTCCTCGAGCCCTAGAACATGGATGGATATGCCACCATGGTATCTGGATCCTGTTTGCGTTCGATAACCTCAAGTGCAACGACCAAGTCTTCAATGGAGCTGTTGTCACTGTTCACATGGATAACTTCGAGCTGTAGAAGGAAGGTCGGGGAAGATGAACTTGAAGATATTAGCTTCAGTATGGTTGTGACTGTTGATTGGAATGAACAAGATCAATTGGAAGATGCCAACAGTGTCTGCAGTGGTTGCAGCAGTTGCGCTGATGCATGCAGGGGATATAGATTAGTAGGTGTTTTGGAGTGCGTGCTAAGTAGTAATTTTTTCTTGATTCAGGAAGCTCGTCGTCATTCAGAAAAAGGGAGACGAAATACAAGGCTAGTAGCGCCAAAAATGGGTTGCAAACCTAGAAATATGAGCATACCAGATCCAACATCCTATGAATTTGAAAAGCCAGATGAGTATAATTGATGAGGATGATTTCATATCATCATCATGGTGATCGTCAGTCGGCACCATTCTACCATCGAGATAAAAAATTAAGAGACGAACGCCAGCATCAGTGTCCTCACACAGGCTGGAGGCCATGGCACAGGGTACGGGGCCCGGGTAATAGCGTCCCTGATGTCCAGTGCGAATTGAGGATCTCACAAAAACGTATTGGAGAGTGTATGTGAGTCGAGGTAGTAGAGTTGACAGTTATAAAGTCTTATAAGCAGGGATGGGGCTTGATCAAGCGGAGTCTACATATCGTTGAAGATTTGACACTAGTATGTACTAGCTAATGATAGGCTAATACACTTGTCCTACTACTTCAGTGCGGGTTTTTCCGGTCGTCTATCTCGTCAAGTAATTTACTTCCTCGCCGAACAAATCGCGTCTTGGCTTTCGACGTACGACAACGTCCAAAGTAGCTCATTTACTTCTATTACCATGGGACAGTCAATTTCCTCGCCGCCTCCCGCAACTGTTACACACACTTCTTCACCGCCATCGTGCCCAATGCGTGACTCGGATGTGCCCAGCACTGGCTGTCCAATTCAGCACAACAATTCACCTGTTGCAAAATCCTCGGGTGGATGTCCCATCGATCATTCTTCACTTAATACGTTGAATCCCACAAACCAGATGCCCAATCTCCCTCAGACTCCCATATACCCGCAAGACGTACCACTACCGACTGAGCGTACCATGTCATCCATACCGCGTGTAGTGGACGGTGAAACAGAAACCGAAACTCGCCAAACGTGGGAATATCCATCCCCTCAGCAGTTCTATAATGCACTGGTGAGGAAAGGTTTGGATACGCCCGCGGAACATGTTGAGACGGTAGTAGAAATACACAATTTCTTGAATGAAAGGGCTTGGGGAGAGGTGTTGAAGTGGGAAAGGAGGGTTTCACAGTGCGTTGTATGCTTGCTATGCTGATCTTGACTATTGATGTTTTTTTACCTCTCAGGGAGGGTGACGAGGAGCCGCGTCTTGCTCGCTTCAAGGGCCGTCCGGGCGAGATGTCACCAAAGGCAAGGTTTTGGATGCTGGCTGGCTGGTTGCTTCCTTCTAGATTCAAGTAAGTTTGTCCTGCTGTGTGTTTACTGAATGCTGACATCGGTATTGTAGCACTGAGCCTCCATTTGATCGCCATGATTGGATAGTACGTCGTCCGCGCGATGGAAGAGAGGTTCGCTATGTCATCGACTACTACTCTGCACCATCTACTCCTAACGGGGACCCTGGTTTTGCGTTGGATGTTCGGCCTGCCTTAGACTCGTTTGAAAGCATCCAACAGCGTGTGGCAGTGGGTATGGACAGTGTATGGGAAGAACTTCGCGAGAAAGGATGGGGAAAGAGTGAACGTGGGGGCACACAACAGGCGGAGTCGTAGGAGATTATCGCATGCGCGCTCTGTTTCCCAATACTGGATCAGTCGTCCGACTGTCAATATTTATATTGCTTTGAGTAAGCTAATGAATACCTCTCACATTATATACTAATATGATAGACTCGCTGTCGGAAAGTTATGCCTTTATTCCCAGCTCCTTGATGTTGGTTAAAGCAACGGAAGATGTGCATGTCATCTCTAATGAGCTGGATGGCTATTTGATATGTTAATGTCGCCTTTCTTATCTCTCTGCAGACTTAATGCTAGAATTCAAGTCAAAAAGCACCTGGTGATGTCTGATGAAACAGTTGAACGCCAGGAGCAATCGTTAAGAAGGTGGTCTAAGTGGTTCCTCCTGTTAAAGGTGCCACACGATGCATAGAGGCTAATTGACCATTGGGCGTGTCAGAAGGTATTACTCAACTAATGTGTGGGTCATAAATCTTGACGCTTGGGCTAGGGAATGTGTTTGCAATCTCGATTGGTCTCGATCAAAATGTGTACAAAATGCCTACGGAGGCCGGCCTTGATATTTTGTTGAAGGTAACGTCTGTCAACTACTTTGCCTATTGAAGCTGACTGACTCGAATCAGTATCAATATCGTACACTGAAAGAACTTGTCGTCAAAGTCAATGTTCGCATCCATGGATTGTTTGTTCTATTTGATGTCATTAAGAATTCCATTAGAATTGTGACCACAGGTGAGACATCCACAAAGTGAGACATCCGCTGACTCCGAAAATGAATGGAACGAGAGTTCTACTCAATGAGTCATCACAGGCATATTCAAAGCCGCTCTCTCATTCTATTTAATCCACTGACCACAGGTCCACCTTACGTTTATATCCACACCCGATGTTTTGCCCTCTGAGGTATAAAAGCTCGACTAATGCCAGATCCAAGTTTCTTCCCCATCAAAAACATCAAACATCTCTATCATCCACCACCTTAAGTTTTTGCCATGTTCTCAAAGAGGAAACCGTCCCGTACAGAGAAAATTCGCCAACGCGCTCCAACCCCACACACCCCTCGCATCCCCAAATCCACTACTCAGATATCTGCACGCAATGTCTCGCGTATCACGGACTTTTCGACCAACCCTGCCGACGATCCTTCTCGGTCTAAGCGTTCTTCTACCACCCATAAGAAGAGCAAAGAGCAACGCTCTCAGAAACCTTTTGCAAACCTCGGTAGTTCAAGCCCAAAGGAACCGTGGCTTGACCTGTCCTTCTTGAACCGACAGTGTACGCAGGAAGACTATCTCTGCAATTATTGGCGCTACACGGTAGCCGATAAGCAAAGCATGCGCCTCGATTACTTCTTGAATGTGATCGATGCGCACGAGTGCGAGTTGTGGCAAGGCTTTTCTGATGACTATGTCCCTTCCTGGGCGAAATTCCTGGAAGTTCGTCAGGGCTGGGAAGGCAAGGATGAACGGAAGTGGCAGTCGGGCGGTTGGATTCGCGGGAAGAATGGAATTGAATGGCGCCCAGGTCATGTTATGTTGAGGGTACCTAACAACGATTGGATAGGTGGCAGTCACGAAGATCTGGACGCTTACTCCAGTGCAAGCTCGAGGAAGTGGATGGATGATGAAGCTTTCGTTCCTACCAAGGACCATGAAGACCACGGAGTCGGTGACGAGTTATCCTCGGAACGAGAAAGGCAGTTATATCCTGAGCAAGATTCCAAGCCACGTCAGGAGGTTAAGAGGACCGTTGAGCCTCATCTCATCGTCCCCCGTGTCACTCCAGGAAGCATCATCTTGGATATCCCACCAGCCCACAGTGTCACCCTAAATGACACTCGTATCATGCCATCTACTCCCTCCTCCCACATTCCACCATATCCCCCAGTGAGTAGTATTGCAGATGCAAATTTTTACGTGTCTCATCATCCTCCACAGCCGCCTCTTTCGAAACATGACTCGCGAACTGAAAAGGCGTCCAGGACACCACATGCTCCTTTAGTAGCACCCGACCGCACTCGTCAATTCTCTCATCGCCGTCGGCGTATTTTCACACCTGCTCCCGCCCCAGTCCCCAGCGAGCATGCTGAAAATGAAGTTACTCGGAAATTGAAACACTACTTGAATTTCTCAAGGTGAGGAACGTCACTTTCCTGTTATGGAATGTTGATCGTTAACATGTCATGTCCCCATTCCACTGTCTAGATGAATGCAGAACAACAAGTAGCTGACATTTATCAGTTGATCAGATCTATGAAGCAGGGAACGTAGTCGTAGCTGGACTCGACTGTTATTATCTCTTCCACTTACTTACAATTCGGTTTATTACTTACAATGTTCAAGTTTGAGGCTTTGCAGTGTCCGCACCTTTTTTCAATCTTCTTCGATACTATCAGTCTCTCTCTATCCAGTTTAGTTTGATATCAGGCAGGGAGACCACAGGCTATACTGACTTCCATGGTTCGAATAAGTAGGACGGTGTAGCGTTGGCCATTTAGCGTATGCAGCTTGAAGACAACGACACAGTTAGTAATTTGTCATTATCATGAATAGGGTCATGCTATCACAACGACATAAAATTTCCAGTATGCTTACAATATTGAATTACGAAGGTATTCATACTTCTCAAACCCCACATGAGTCCTGCTCGAAACTGTGTAATTGGAAGATCATTGTCAGATCAATGAAATCAAGAGACGTGAGCCTGAGGAATCCACAGTGACTCAAAAATCAGAATGCAGATTGGACATCTACGTGTACGAATTGTCCGAGTCAGAGACGGCATTTCATTTGGGCACGGCATAATCAATTATTGCCTACGACTTGTACCTACTGATGAGTAACTGAGATGCGGAGCGTTCAGCGTTCAGTACTCAGTCCTTTGAAATTAAAGTTTGCTGCAGAGATATGCCATCACGTGACCACGTGATTTTTAACAATTTCTTGTCACTGTCCCAAGGGTTCTTTAGTCGCTGAAAGTGATGCTTCCCCGTCATCTCCGTAGTTTCGTTGCAGGTCAGCGCGCGCGCTTATCGCTTGCGCAAAGATCAGCTATAGCGTTTTCCTCGTTGTCTCGTTATTCTTCAGTCAGCCATCCTTTGTCACGACCCGCAAACATTTCCGCATCTCGTTCCTTCCATTCCTCATCACGAAGATATGACGAACTCCCGAAGTCACCCTTTCAAACATTTGTCGATGTTCTTCGTGACGAACTCCGGAAAAACAGGGAGCTTCAAGAAAACGTCAAACAACTGCAGGGTGACGTTGACAAGCTTCAGGATTCGGAGGCCATGAAACGGGCGAGGGAAGTGTATGAGCGTGCAAGAGTCTGTGCTTTTAGTTTCTCTTATATTTGCGTTAAATCTCACATCTGATTCCACACATAGCTAACGTCTAGCATAAAAGAGAACCCTCGTTTGAGGGCAGCAGCAGAGGAGCTGAAGAAGACGGGTGTCAAGGTCGGAGATGCTGTAACAGAGGCTTTGAAGACGATGGAAGAGAGCGAGATTATGCGTGCGGTGCGTGTAGTTTGCTACTAACTATCTAATATCATGAACAAATTTCGGCAGATTTCACGAGCAACTTCTTCTCTTTCTAGCACCATTGCCACTACAACCGAGCCCATCCGTCAGACAGCTGCTTATAAAACTCTTGCAGAGACTCTCGTTGATGCCCTGGATGACTCTGGGTCTGCAAAGCACGCTGGATTCGAAGACAAAGAAGCTCGGAGACGACGCAGGCAAAAACGTCTTGAGAAGGCGGGCCTGAGTGGACGTCGAATAATGGAGGAGAATCTAGAGTGCGTTATTTGAAAGTGAAATATGTGTACCGGTAATAACAAGCATGACGCCTACAGAGCAGGCCAAGCACTGGTCTCCGTTAAAACCTCACCCCGTGCTGAGGCCTGGGAGAACTTCAAATCCACGAATCCTGTTATGCAACGTTTATCATCACTACATGCCGCGTACGAAGAGTCGGAATCTCCCCTCATTACACCGCTTCGTGCTGTGACCAGTACGATTGGGTCCTGGTTTGAAGAGAACGAAACAGCACAGGTGACACGGATGATCCGCGCGATGGATCCAAACTTTTCAAGGGAGGCATTTGAGAAGGAGCTGAGAGAATACATTGTTCCTGAGGTCGTCGATGCGTACTTGAGTGCAGATAGGGAGTCGCTTGTTAAGTGGTGCAGTGAAGCAGTGAGTGTATGCGATAGGAATTGTATTTCGAAGGTTTAACGATCCCCTTTTTAGACCTACAATGTTCTTTGGGCGACCATGGAACAGTATCTCCGCCAGGGCCTCGTGAGTGATAGCAAAGTGCTTGATATCCGGTCGGTAGATGTAAGTATTTTTTCATTCCCGTTTATATCATACAGACATGAAATGCTGAATATTTCCAGGTCTCTGATGGCAAGATTCTCGATTCTTCTATCCCTGTCTTTGTTGTGACGTTCTCGACGCAAGAAGTTCTCCTCTTCCGCAATGCAGCCTCGCGTGAGATCGTGGTCGGTGCTGAAAACCGAGTGGAACAGTGCTCATATGCCGCAGTGATAACGCGCGTCCGCGAGGAGTTGGCGGATGAGGTTACAGGAGGGTGGAAGGTCGTCGAGGTGGGTCTCATCTCCTTCACTGCCGCTCGTATTGATATTCTTTTGTGCAGATGGCACGCAGGTCCTCCAGGGCGTATCTATAGTCCTGTTGATTAGATACCGGACACTAACACACTACGCATTGACCATTGCTTTGCATAATCATTAAACACCACTCATCTCGTCATAGCAGTATCTTATTACATCGACTATATAGATCCTTTTGTCTGAACTTCGTCGGAACTTTTAAGTGATTCACGTGACATGGTGGTATATCGAGGGCTTACTGCAATGCAATGGCTCGGTAATTGATGTCGCGCTCATCATCCAAGTCACGACCTGCGCATACAGGACCCTCGCAGTCAGCACGGATTCGTATTGCAAACGAAAGTGCTACACCAGACAGAGACGTCGGACCCGTCCCCTCTTCCTTGTCTTTACTAACAGCACACCGTCCGTCGCGGGCTCCTCCACTCTATGATCATACGCAAGAAATGTCCGCTGGGTTTGGTTCCTATCGCGACGTACCATCATTTAGCACGACACAAACGGTACATCCATCTTCTTCGCCTGAAGATGGTGGCAACTTTCAGAGAAATCTTCAGATAGACATGAAGGAACTCGTCGGGGATGCAGTTGGAAATGTGCGTTTCCTTCGTGTCATCGAAAAGGCAGTCTCTTGACCAAAGTCTACAGATGAGTATCAGCCCTGCGAACAGAGACATCGTCCTAGCAGCGTGAGTCAGCATATGTTGTGCCGAATGATTCTCAATAGTACGAAGTCGCCGGGGTTTGTTTATCATTGACCTCGAGGCACCCCTCGAGGTGCCGCGTTTCCTTCCCCAAGGAGGAACATGGGACGTTGCGGACGTGCAATGGAACCCGCACCGCGCTCGCGCAGAGTACATTGTATCTACTTCATCCGAGAAACTGTGAGCTCTCCTCTACTACTGTAACTGGAGCCTCTGACCGACAGAAAACTGTAAGCATTATATGGAACCTTATGATGGTTGGAAAGACGTCTATCGAACATATACTTCATTCTCATTATCGTGCCATCACTGACATCAACTGGCATACTAAGGAGCCCCACATCGTATCTAGTGTTGGTATTGATTCTTGGGTGTGGTCTTGGGATCTAAGGGAGACGAGGAAACCTGTGCTGGGTGCGTTTTTTGACCATCATCCTCAAATGTAGTTTCAATTATCATAGGACTCTGCGCATTTAATGGTAAGTGTTTTCGAGACTACACTCCCAACGTTAAAATGTGATGTTTTGCACAGCGGGAGGTACGCAGGTGAAATGGAACCGACAGGATCCTAATGTTTTGGCATCTTCACATATGAATGAAGTTCTAATATGGGATCGCCGGGTATGTCGCCTTCGCTACATTATTTTCTGGGATCTATCGTCCCTGGAGTCATTTACTAATAAATTCGATAGAAAGGTTCGCTTCCTACTGCGCGAATAAAGGCACATACTGCCAAGATTTATGGTATAGACTGGGCGCATGAGCGGATGCACGACCTCGTTACTTGTTCTCTTGACAAAACGATCAAAGTGTGGGACGCACATGATGCTCCTTCTTTCTCCTTTAATCATTCCTCACAAACCGAAATTGAACCACGCTCAAAAATTTCAACACGGTATCCCGTCTGGCGCGCCCGAAACCTTCCTTTCGGACACGGCGTGTTGAGCTTGCCACAGCGCGGAGATACGACCCTCGAAATGTACACACTGGAGGAGAGTGAAGCTAGAACGCCAGTAGAGGTGTTTGAGGGACATGCAGATGTTGTGAAAGAATTTGTGTGGAGGAAGGGAGGACTAGGTGAGCGCACATACTTCAGATATCAATCATCGTGTCATTTAGTGCCAACAGAGGGAGGAGATTATCACCTTATTACATGGTCAAAAGACAGAACTCTCAAATTTTGGCCAGTCGATGCTGAAATTATGGAGGTGCCCAATCATCTGCTATATACCAACGTGTTCAGCGCATAACATTTTCTATTTCACAGAAAGTCGGCCATACGGTTACCAATCAAGCGAATTCGCAACCCCATTCGCAACGTTCACGTTTCTTCATGGACAAGTCTTTCCGTCAACCACCAACAGTAACTGATGCGCACTCGTCACTTCTATCAGCACCCACCGGGCACCGTGGAATCCTCGCCGATGTGAGAGCGAGTACGCTTCCTTCTCGAGTACCGACGACGACAATTACTGGCGCCAGTGTTCTTGCGAGCAGAGACAAAGATCATAATCCTGTCCTCCAACCACATCACGGATCTGCAGCACGTGGTCGGGGTGCACTGCTTCTGGACGCTCCTGGATCAGCCGCGCTCGGTATTCCCAGCACTACGCTGAAGCCGCACGTTGAAAATATTCCTGGAACACCCGCAACGATGACGATGACGCGTGGCCATGCGCTTGGTGGTAGATCTGCAAGAATGGACGCCTTCCAGTGGCTTGCGAGTATCAAAGTCAGCGAACGACGCGAGGACAGCGCCTCCGGACCAGAAAGTAGAGTAAGTTCAGGAGAACGAAGAGTGAAGCGCGACGAGAGCGTCCCACCGGACCAGAAGAGGAAACGGAGTGGGAGTCGTATCATGGATGGAGATGGAACGCAGAGTTTGCAAGATGAGTAAGTAAACCTGTAGACCCTCCTTGTCCTACTGATCTTGATGCGTAGAATTACTTCTGCGCTGACGAAGCTGCAGACGTCCAAAATAAAGCTCGAAAAGGTTTATTTCATCTCCCTGAGCGTGTATGTTGACTCATTGATATTGGTAGCATGATCTTACGAAGCGACGCACATGTACCCTGGGACTGCATGGGCCATGGGGCGAGTCATCTTCTGTCAGCGTGTTCATACGCATTTCCTTCCGATTCCCTAAGACATATCCTCAATCTGGTGTACCTGACATTGATCTTGAGCGAAACCCCTTGGTTTCCATGCAAAGTCGCGCATTTATGTTGAGACGGTTAAGAGGTATTCGAGACAGAAGAAGACCATGTCTTGAAGCCTGTTTGAGATTTTTGCTTTTCGGAGATGAAGACGAGAGAGTTGGCATCCCGAGAGGAATTGACTCGGAATCATCTAACGAAGAGGAGGAGGATAATCCACGGAAAGGAGAGGGAGGAAGAAAGTCAAGGGATTTTACGGTTTCGTTGTTGAGGAACAACAAGAATCTCGCAGAACCAAGAACTTCGCAAGGTGTCTTCGGACCAAATGGTTGGTACTTTGCTGGGTCATCCTCAGCGTGTGTTAAAGACCAGATCAGGAGAACTGGTATGTTTCTTCCGTGCACCGCCCCGGATAGTGCGCAATCACATGAACGAGATGTCGGCTTCTCCGGCTACGACGCCAGCATCACGCTCGTCCCCTTCTGCTCAGAGGTTATTCCAATCTCCTGCATTGCTCTCTGATGCGGTCCGACGGCTCGATATGGCTGCGATCGATCGTGACAGGCTGCTGGACTCCCTTCCACACTCGTCCGGCGATAACGACACGACCATGCGCATAATGACTAACCTCCTTAACTTTTCACATCATCACCAGCACAAGCGACGTGAATCGATGGCGACTTCAGCCAGTTCCCTTCCAACAGCCAACCCGAATTATGCCAAGGTACCGGTCCTTACACGAAGAAGCACGGTGTTCATCGAAGGTCCAACGGATACTACATTTGCTCAGCGGAAAGTCGCAGAGGCATATGTGTTTGGGCACGACGGCGAGAGCGTAGGTGCTACGTGCGAAGCAAACGCAAAAATTGCGCATGAACACGGGCAGTGGAGTCATGAACGAGTATGGAGGACACTTAGGGGCTTGTTCCCCACATCAGCGACCAAGGGTGCAGGTCCAAGCAAGGTTGCGCGAAAAATTATTGATTCGCTGTATGTTCTTGTCCTACGCAGCATTTCAAGTGTTAACTTGGATTTCCACAGGTATAAGGAGTACTGTGCAAGCCATGACGTGCAGATGCTTGCAATGCTCGGTGTAATTCTACTCAGGGCTTTCGCTTCACTTCCTGATACTGGCAAGCCTTTCTTATCCGCTCATTGGAGCATCCTCTCTGATAACATACAGTGCCAAATACACCCTCTGCAGATGACCCGTCGTCAATTTCACCAAGCCCCGAAGAAGATTACTTCTCGTTTGTGCGGCGGAAAGGTCCACGTGCGGCAGCCCTATCTCCCGGTTGGCCTTTGCCCTCATCGACATCTCCAACAGCTCCGCCCCTTATGGCTTCGTCGCTCTCGATGTCTAACTCTTCTCGTGGTTCGTGGTCAAGCCTGTTCAATGCCGGCAGCATGCGACAATTTATGTCCGGCGTGCAGGAAAGTATCTCTACGCCTCTATCGATAGATGCCCTTCAACTCCCGATGAGGACCCCAATGCCTATGCCTTCACCATTACCTGGGAGCGAAAGTGCAGGTTCTGTGGTACTGAGGCTACCAAATCTGGATACACCAAGACGAAGTAAAATGTCGACGTTGATGTCACCAGTTTCAAAATCGTGGTCAGATACACCTGTCTTGTCAACACTTGCGCCTACTGTACCCCTTTCACTGGCGGTACATGGGCGTCGACCGACATTTTCACAGGTTATCGGGCCAAAGCAAGTAATTCATGAAAAGAGATTGGTCATAAAAGAAGAACCCATTGAAGAAAAGTACGGTATTTTTTGCGCAGTGGGCGGATCTTCACTTATCACGATCATTTAGACCAGCCGCATATAATCAACAGATCCTTGCTCAGTACAAGTGCCATGTTCTTGCATACGCGGAGATGCTCTTTAGATGGCAGCTCCTGAACAAGCGACTTGAACTACTGAAGAGTGCCAAACTAACCACATTCCATGCTAATAACCGAGAGGCTATCTTCGGTACGCAACGAAATAGAATATTCGTGTATCAACTGACAACTTCCAGTAGATGTGCAGCATACCTGTAGGAAATGCAATCGCCCTCTCGATGCCCATATAGAAACATGTTCATGTTGTGGACTAAGGACTCTTAAACCGCGGTGCTCTTTGTGTCGTTTACCTGTGAAAGGTATTGCCATGTGACACTCGTTGATGATGTTGACTCACACCAGATGTTCAGGCCTCTCACGCACCTGTGGAAACTGTCTCCACGTCACACATTTGGGATGTTGGCGAGATGCTGTGTCAAATGTGTGCGGCTCTGGTTGTGGATGTCGGTGTAGAGAAGGGCTACGTCTTGATTCACGACCATCCATGGTACAATCCTCGACACCTCCACCTTCTGCATTGTCGAGGTAAAATCAAATATCCCTTGGCCCAGAGCATACATGACGCTCGGGTGCTCACTGAGTGGTCATCATTTATCCTTTAGGCTGCGCTTCTTGGCTTGGGAATGATATTGCTTCTCCAATATCCACTTCTAGTTAAGCGTGAATGGAATTTTCTTGACATGTGACGAGAAGATTGAACCAAGAGGAGTAAGGGAAGCACGAGCGAGGCCTAAGGACCTGGCTACAGTGCAACGTTATGTAAACTAAAGCGAACATGTAGAGTTTGGGGGCGGGGTCAAAATACAAAAAATAAATAAGGTAGTACCCTTGTTTCTTATCGTAATTCGGAAGAGGAGTGCCAACAAACACTGAACCGAGTTTCGGTGTACTTTTCTATATTTAGTAATTTTCGCGCTCTAATTTCAGAGTCCTTTAAACGCTCGAAACTTCAGACCTTTAAATTAGATCACTCGAAACTTCAAATCCCTAACTGTCCCGTTTACCCTTTATCAACTATTGCAACCATGTCACCCCCTACACAAGGTCGTGTTTTGCTAGCATACTCTGGCGGTCTTGGTAAGTTGATCCGCGTGGGGCAGATTATCGCTCAATATCAAGATCTGCAGATACTTCATGCATCTTGGCATGGCTGATCGAGCAGGGCTATGAGGTCTACGCCTTCATGGCTGACGTCGGTCAGGAGGAGGTACCGATATCTTTTGTTATAGCTTGCTGGTAGCTGACTGTTTATACAGGATTTCGAAGCAGCTAGAAAGAAGGCACTCAGTGTTGGTGCAAAGAAATTCTTTTTGGAGGTTTGAAATTCTTTCAGCGTTGATCTTACCGTGCTTATCGCTCATAAAATCGCAGGACCTGAAGCGTGAATTTGTGACGCAATTGATCTACCCTGCTGTGCAGGCAAACTGCATCTACGAAGTAAATGTCATCCTCTGATAGTCATTATAGGCTGATCGCCATCGTAGAACGTATATCTACTTGGAACTTCCCTCGCCCGTCCTGTTATTGCTCGCGGTATGATATCCGTTGCAGACAAAGAGGGTTGCGAGTAAGCCCCGCCTTATCTATCACTCACCTGAGCTCAGCGATATCCTGACAGCTACGTATCGCACGGCTGCACAGGCAAAGGGAATGACCAGGTTCGCTTTGAACTTGCCTTCTATGGTCTTAAGCCCGATATCAAGGTCATCGCTCCTTGGAGGCTTCCTGGTGATTCAATTTCCTGAATTCACAAAGTTTTTTCGCTAATCCCGAAAATTTAGAGTTTTACAACCGTTTCCCTGGCCGACAAGCATTACTTGCATACGCGGCCGAGAAGGGAATTCCGGTGCAACAAACTGCCGCAAAACCGTGGTCAACCGATGAGAACCTCTTCCATATCTCCTATGAGGCAGGAATCCTTGAGGATCCGAACACTACACCTCCAGACGACATGTGGAAACTCACCACGTCCCTCCAAGATGCACCAGCAGAGCCTGAACAGCTGTCGATCGAGTTCAAGGCTGGTCTTCCCGTAAAGGTTGTAATTGCTAACCAGGCTCCTCTCACTGATCCCGTCGACATCTTCCTCGCACTTAATGCTGTCGCGAGGAAACATGGTGTCGGCCGTATCGACATCGTCGAAAACCGATTTATCGGCGTCAAGTCCCGTGGTTGTTATGAATCGCCTGCAGCGACTATTTTACGTGTCGCACATATGGACATTGAAGGTCTCACGCTTGACCGCAATGTTCGTGCTCTTCGCGATCAGTTCGTTACCATCGAGCTGGCCCGTATCCTTTACAATGGCCACTTCTTCACCCCAGAGCGTGAGTTCGTAACTAGTGCCATCCCCACGAGCCAGCGCACCGTCAATGGAACAGTACGCTTGAAACTTTACAAGGGTAACGTCGTAGTTATCGGTCGCTACTCCGATGAGGTGACGAATTTGACTCACGACTTGCATACTTTCTTATATAATTTTCAGGGTCTTTATGATGAGCACGAATCTTCCATGGACGAGCTCGGTGGGTTCGAGCCAACAGACACCACAGGTTTCATCCAGATTGAAAGCATCCGCATCAAAAAGTATATCTTCAGCCGATCTCATTACAACCTACTCACTTATCTTTTCAAGGTGGGGCCAGGCCAATGTTCGCAAGGGCCAAGCTGGCGTTGAGCCACAGGATGTTTATGGCTCCCGCATATAGTTACCGCAATGTACTAGGTCTTGAAGATGAAAATGAATTATCTCGCCAATTGTAAACCTTTACCCTGCTATTGCGCCCCAGTCACAAGTGGTGAACGATTATGGAGCGATTCTGTGTGATTACCGTAGTGACGATTCAAAGTTCGAAAATCGCGTAAAGATCGCTAGTGACTCACTTTGAACACCCGCACATGTCAGCTGCAAGAACGGATTTTCAACGCGATTCTCCTTGGATTCATAAACTTATCTATGTATACTAAGTACTACCTTACAGGTGAAATTATTATATAAATTCTGTTTCGAACACACCGGTGACACTGACTACTCAAGATGCCACAACAAACGCAGAGGCAAGTGCAAGTCTAACCATGTTTGCATTGCAGGTAAAGAAAAAAACGAGCTCAAATCCGCCTGCATTGCCAACGGAGGCTCAAAGGTCTCACAGGACATGAGTTCAACAGTTCAGACGCTGTTCTTGAGAATGAAGACTCGTCCTTTTCAGACTTGGACCTCAATACTAGTATGTCCATGAGTTCCGACTCGAGTTCCCCACCACTGGCTCCTTGTCTTCTACCTCCGAGTCAGACACCAATGAACCTTCAGACGACTCGTCTGTATACTCAGATCCATCCAGTTTGAGTACTGTGTCCAGGCTAGAAGCACCGATTCAGACACAGAATCTGAATCTGCACGATCAAACCCTGACTCAGGCACCGAGGCTGATGACGAGCTTGATGCAAGTACACTACTGCAGAGGCATAACTTGGCCAGCTCGTGCGTGAATTCATTCGTGAGTCCTATTCACACAAGAGAAATACAGTTGGATTTACAGTGTAAAATCGGATTTAGAATCGCGTGAAGCGCCTCGAGAGGCGCTTCGACGATTAAATAAAATCTGATTCTCAGCGTCCAAAACCGTTTTTGAGGCACACGCCAAATCGCCTCAAAATTGTCCACTCTGACTACCACTATTCACTCGATCACTACGTACTCACCAATACAAGCTTCGATCAAGCAATATGGATGTTTTCCTTTCAAGAACTGATTGAATAACTTGCATTGATATCATGGTCGTGCTTGAGTATAATGTACACGGATTTCGGGGTGTTAAAACCTGGCGATTTCTCAACCAAGATAAACTAAATACTTCAACGGACAAGCTGAGTTGCAGGGCGACCTAATGGGATGGGCGCATGGGGAACCGGAGCGTGAGGCGTCCTGACCTTGATGCCTGATGCACAATTCTTTCAGCGATGACAATTCTTGAAAGATAGTAATTCACTGACCGAGGCCCTCGCAGATAAGATCTGCTCCCTTCTCGCCAACGAGGAGCGCGGATGAATAGGTGTTTGTGCCCAAGTTAACCTATATGATAAGGTAAGAAAGAGCCACTTAGATATTACACGATCACTCACAGGACAGATGCTCAAGTCGACACACTTCAAGTTCTGTGTACCATAGACATTGAGGCGATGATCAACAACACCTCCCTCTGAACGAGGCTTCATAGCTAATAGCTGATTTAGTGATCTTTCTTAATTATTTATAGGAAGACAGCCGCCGTACCGCAGGTTCCTGTTTAAGAGTTTAGGATCATTTCGTTACGAGACATTTTCTGTATTGTGCTTACCTAGACTGTGCCAGGTAGTCTCAACGTGGTCTGCACGGTTTTTGAAGCTCAGATACGAGATCACGCAGAGTTTTCCAGAATTTCTTACCTGCAATCCAATTGTCGATGGCCTCGTCGTCGTCCTTGGTGTACTTGATCTCATCATGCACCTTGCTTGCGTCGTATGGTTCGCCAGGCTTGTGCCAGGTACCTAGGTATGGCGAGTCATTCAACAAAGAGCGCAAGGAGGTCAGTTACGAACCCATGTGTATTCCAACGGTGAAGCCGTTGGGCATCATTTGCTTGGCTGTGTTGATGTCGATGTCACGAGCAGCTGCTGGCGAAGCAGGGTGGAAGTGTGGGTGGTGAGAAGTAAGCTCGCCACGGAAGGCTAAAAGATGAGTTCATGAGATGAAAATGCTCGGAAGTGGGCTTACCATCCATGCGTCTCGCGACCTCGCGAGTCTTCTTGTAGCTCCAGCGGATTGGGGCAAAGTCGGCTCTATTGTTCATGAAACCGCTGTTAAAGAAGGGCTCGACATAAGGATTGGGAGAAGTAATATGGATCTGGCAGTACAACATGAGTTCGACGCTAGATTGGAGATCAATGTCGGCTGACCTTTCCACGGCTAGCAGGGTATTCGAGGTACTGGCACATTGTCATGTACTTGCCAGGAGGAAGGAGGGAATGATCCGCATAAGCTGGCGGAAGTATTGGCTGTTAGTTTATTGCGAGTGACATTTGACTAGTCTTACCTGCTGAGGCAATGGATCCAAACCTACGAAGATGATTGAGCCTAAAACTGGAACAAAGCTCTAGATACCTACATGACGGGCTTGTCAGGCTTATCCTTGAAATATTTGTCCCAAAGAGCGTTGAACTCTGGACCCATTTCTTTCAGCTCCTCTTCGGTAGGACGAATCTGCAAACATGTTTGAACCCAGTCTAACAGTAACTTTGAAAGCTAACCTTGAAGCCAGCATCGATGGCATTTGATGACAGGCGTGCCTTCTCTGGGCTCACCTCCCACTCGGCGAAGATCTAGTTCCTTGAGTGCCTGTACAAGTGTTTGCATTGTCATTAAGCTTACCTCCTTCTGAGTCTTTTCATCACCACGCAGGAAATCGTCCAAAGTTGTCGACTCGTTAGAGACACGGTAAACTAAGATCACAGCTTCAGCAGTGCACCTGGATCAAGTGCTATGTAGACTTACTCGACAGAGTTGTGTAGTGATCTTGGTACTCCTCGCTGTGTCAAATGTCAGCACTATCGTCACGAGGAGTTCGTTATGCACGCACCCCACGCCCGGAAGGTCACTGACAACCTTGACGTCGAGCTGTTTGAGCAGACTTGCTGACCCGACACCAGAACGCTCCAAAATCTACATAAAGATATCAGGCTACCAAATGAAAACACTTAAATGAACATCCTACCTGCGGAGTGCCCAAAGTTCCGCTGCTCAAGACGACCATCTTGCGAGCCCGGACCTGTGGCTATTGTTAGATATGCATCAGCGTGGATGAGAGTGAAGCTTACAATGGTCTCGTGGACCGCAGCGTTGTTCGCACGGTTCCTGGATGGGACGTATGCGACACCAACAGCCTTGGTACCCTCAAATATTACGCGAGATACACGGGCATTCGTGCGCAAGTATAGGTTGCTCTGAATGTCCATGACGCCGTGGACGTATGCTGGATTGCATTGGCTAAAAAAACACGTGGCCAGAAGCATACTCACCAGTGGCAGCATCACTGCGGCGACCAGTGTGACGATTGATATATTTGGCCCAGATCTCAGAACCGTGAGCAGTAGTAAGATCTGTATTCAATGATTAGCAGGCAGAGATACAGGTTAGTCATCCATACCCTGAATGTCGTCTGTGTAAAATACCAGTCAGCCTCTTTCGTCGTGATGGAGCCTCGGGTCTTACCGCTAAAGGGAACATCGAGGGCATGTGCAGCTCTCAAAAAGTCCTGAGCAAGGGGAGTGACTTGCCCGCCGTTACTGATAGCGATTGGACCATCATATCCGTGAGTGTCGTTGTTAACCGGCTTTTGGTAATTTTCGATCTACACAATAACTGTTATTGATACTGCTCTTCTCTGGTATGATAGGACACGAACCCGTTTCATGAGAGGAAGGAGGTCTACAAAAACCATCAATGCATAGACAGTAATGATTGGCATGATCACACAAACCCTTGGCTGTCCAACCTTCAGCATTGAAGTCATCTATTGAGCTTATTTAGTTATCTGCGATTTCATCTTGGCAAGACTATTTTGACAAACCCCAGTCAGATGCGGATGCCTATCAAACTAAATTTAACGCATGATCTTTTGGTTCCTAATTCTTGTACTCACTCTTGTGTACATTTGGAAGTTGATGCTGTCAGAGATGTAATTAGTTCTAGTGAGAGGCAAGCGATGATTGCGCAGCTTACCTACTGCCACCGCCTGTTCAAGCCCAAGAAGTTTGGTGAGATATATAGCCATACAGCGGTGAAAAAATGAATACCAAGGATGTTGGCGCACCTGGAAACAATGATCAATAATTATGCAGATGATAATGGCAAACAACGTACGGTACAATGCTTTGCCTTCCTCTCAGGTATGGAGAAGGTTGAGTATCAGTGTAAAATGTGGCCTTGTCGTTGCTGACAGGAAGGAGTCAGCGGCAGAAAAAAAAATACTAGCATATAGTAAATACCAACATTCCGTCACGTTGCATGTTCTTCACATATATGCCAGGTCTATTACAAGTCAGGGAAATCTTGATTACTTGTGGGAAGAGCTCTCCTACCTATAGACCCAAGGATCATCGCGGTTGTTGGCGCCACCTGTGGCTCATGTTGAGCGGTCAGTCAAGAAATGCTTTCAATAGATCTACCTTCGATGAGCATGACCTTAAGGGTGGGGTCCGCGTACGCAAGCCGTCCGGCAACGACACACCCTTTGCAAGAAATGCTCAAGTTAGTTGCAAGACGCCGCATCCTATATGTCCACCACACCTGCAGGACCTCCACTACAACAACTTGAGTATAATTTCAAAGCACTAGTTAAACATGCAATTACCCAGCAATGATAACATCGACTTCTTCTGGGTGACCCATGTTCAATTTGCAAGTGAAAAAATAAGAAAATGATCATGATCCTACCCAGCACGCCATCTTTTATATGTCAAATCATACGGCAAAGTCCTTGAGAAGGAGACCCATCTAAGCACACACAAACCTAACTTGAGGAATCAGATGATAGTAATATAGAGACTATCATATGACCGCTCATCCCCGTTCTTCAAGGTTCTCAATAGCCAATTGCAAGATATAAACTGCGCCCAATGCGAATTCGAACAGCTAGCCAATAAGCGAGTCTTCGACCCCGAAGGACAATAAAATTGAAAATTTGTTTTTAACACAAAGGGTCCGCGTATGGGGCCCCTCATGATATTTTCGAAAACAACAGACACTGAATAGAGGTGGGCCGCTCTGCTGACTGTCTCGATCAGTCGTCGGGTGAAAGGCCGAGGTTTCTATCGATGATGATGATGAGATTGGTATAAAGATCTCAAAGGATAACTAGATGCCACGTACCGTGGATATGAGTTTCGTAAATTCACTATTCAGTCTGCTTTCGATGGTCAGGGACGACCCAATTCGAGAGCAGGCACCCAGAATAGACTGAAATCCATTACAAAGGTAACAGTACAGCGCAACGTCACTAGATGATGATTAGTCCACGTTGAGAACCAAAGTGGTATAGAATTGGATCATCTCAACAAAGTTATTGAGATTGCTGGAGAACAATTAGCCTTTCGATTGCTGAGAAACAGGTCCAAAATGTGTACTTTCGTTGACTGTGTGCACGCCAGAAGGACGAGACACTCCGCCAAAGTGATGATACAGTCAACTTCCAATGAAACCTATTTATATTTCAATTGTTACCAAAGCTGGAGTAATGCATTCTCTAAACCTCACCTGTGTTACCGGACATTATGCCCGAGATCACGATGATTGCATCTAAACCAGAAATATTTCTATGTGAGTTGTAGGCCGATAAAAGCTGAAACGACGCAGCGTCTTCGCCAGACGGAGTGACTGGTGCTGGCCTCAAGTCGCGCGGTTACCGAATGCAGTGTAGCTTTTGTGGCGCCGATAGAACTACAGATAAGATCGGACATGTTATGTAAGGACGGTATTCTTTCTGGTGATTCAAAATGGCCCATGCCTGTTCTGGGAGAGCATTCACTTTCACTCCGCCGTTCACGAGATCGATAGCATAGCTTGAGTGATACAGACATGAATCATGAAAGCACGATTCTTAAAGAGTTCGAGTTCCTCCTCAGCAGCATCAAGTGTTTTATCACGGTGCTCTGCACGTAACATGTGTTCCTTGAATATACATGTTTATCACAGCCTCTCTGCCCTTGCAAATAATGTTCTTGACGCTGTCAATGGTCTTGCTCAAACCTCCGCGTCCATGGGCCATGCTGTCGGGCCCGCATTGACAACTTCGCCCTTTACATTCTCGAACGAACACAATGTTCTCAACGGGAATGCAGTCTATTTTGTCTTGATCTTGTTGGCTGGTGTATCGAGATGGCTAGTGTCGCAATTACCAGATGAAATACAAGATAGGGATAAGTGATGGCGGAATGAAGGTCACTACTTCTCTGAACATATTCATGTAACGTATGAATGTCCCGAAACTTCAGTTTCTCATACGTCGGATCCCATCAATATTTCAAGCGCTTCGTTCGCCTTGGGACGTTTTCTACTGTCCAGTACAATAACATACGTCTATACACTGCTCTCACTTTCATATTTGCGATCAGGCTGAATCATGTTCGAGCTGATGAGTACATGTTCAGCATGACTAGAGACCCTTGCTTTGTGCCCTTGAGATACCATGTTGCACCCGTTGTATACCTTGCAGGTAATGTAAGAATGAAACACATCTACTAGTTAGCCTTCCATGTCTTCCAGGCGGGATTTGTTTAGTCTGCTCTCTGTCTCTTCATCATCTTCTATAGTTGGGGTTCCCTGTTTATCAGGGAAACTCGTCAAGTCAAACCTTCTCTTCTCCTTGAATGGATTCTCTCTCTTATCTCCCTTCTTTATAACGGCAGCTGCGGGAATAATGCCTCTCGGGTTCAAATACGACAGATCATCACCTCCATACGTGTCGATTGAGCGCACCCACGCATCAAAACTGTTTCTCTTCATCAGTTTAAGGGGTAGCGAACAGTCAAAAGTACCTACATCCCGTCGCGGTCCTCAATGCACCGCATATTATCATAAATAAAAGTCTGTTTAAATGCATCGATAGACTCTCGGTGTTTTTCGAAATCAATTTCAGGTCGGTAATCTTGATGAGAAGGCTCGAGCTTCTCGTTGATCGAAGCAACTTTTTTGTTATACGAATCAAATATTGGGTACTCCAACAGGAGACCAAGAGCAGGCATCTTTGGGACCATAACCATGCGGGGCCCATACAGCTGCAGGAAGGGTCGAATTATGTTGTGGCCCATTAGGTAACTCGGAAACTAACCTCGTCGATAACTTGTCCTGGTGTACCTGTCCTACAAGATAAGATAAGAGCGGACATCATTTTGCGCTGCGACCAATTTGTCATCGTATCACTTCTATCAAAGTGCAAACTCTTACGATCTAAATAAAATGGATAAGAGCAACGTTATGAGCAAGAAACCAGCTCACTTGATGCAACATAAAGCTCTGCCCATGGAAGAGGACGCTTATCCACTCGGTGTCTCCATAAACCGCAGGATCAGATATCTGTCGAGATGCTATCAGATGTTAACTGACCACAATATCACCACCCTACCTCAATTTTCCACATATGCCGCTGATTACTGCGATCTCCGAACTCACGTCCCACAGTAAAGTTGTGGAAGTTATGCGTTCCTTCGAATTTCTTTGCAGTTTCACGAATGACTTCTACCTGATCTGCACTTATCCTCCATAAGCGCTTGCGTACGAGATCATCCATAGAACTGGAAGAATCAGACTCAGGTGCACTCCAGAAGGGGTGAGCAGAAGCATATAGAGGGACGACGCCTTGCATAGTTTGTGCATGTTTTTCATATGCACGCTGAAATCCTGACCCCGGCTTTGGAGGTATAAGGAGATACGAGGGGAAGAAATAGGTGTACTTGCGGCTGTCGCAAGACCTGAGAAAGAGCTTGTGAGCTGACCCGCTGAGATGACACTCGTAAACCTACATGCGAGCATTGAACGAGTTCTGCACGCGGACCTAAGCCACTTCAGAGTTATTTCTTACATTGAAGAAGAGAGAATGCATACGGAGCCCCAAACACGAATTTCTGGTGGGAGTTCTTCGTTTACACGTGCCACCCAGTCTTCTACCCCAGGAATCGCGGTAATCAGTTTCATAGACACGAGGTTGCCAGCTGCGTGAACTCCCGCATCAGTGCGAGCCGCGCGCCCAAGGTTTACCTAGAAATATAAAACCTCTTAGCAATGCCTCGTGACATGCACCATGCAAGTGCCATACCTTCACGGGGTCATCCGCATTGTCTGATGAGACTGCGCCAGCACGCACAAGTGCGTCGAACAGGACTCCTTCGATCGTCCGCACGTCAGGTTGTCTGTTTTAATTCCACACGCATGTCAGGAGTGCAGGAATAGCATAAGGACAGGAGAAAAATATGAAATGTATTCCCTAGTAGGGCAGACATAGGAGACAAGAACAGAAACCGCCAAGAAACTTGGCCTCGAAGGACAGAAGAGAAAGTCCAGAATTTTGCGCACATTTGCATTCCATTGCACCCCGTCCCGCAGAACCCAATAAGCAACGCACTCTGTTTCTTAGGCAGGCGCGGGGCTCTAGGGCCCTGCTCTTCATCCTCTTTCTCACCATCCTTATCCTGATCACGCGTCCCACGTCTACGCCCCTTGTTCTTCGTATCTTTGGCCTTTCCTCGCCTGGACTTCGCCCAACCCGCTGCATCCCGCTTTCCCCGCTTCGTATCGGTGGCAGGCCTGGGAGTGTCGGAAGACGCTTCAAGTTCAATTGAATACAATGTCTTCTCGGGTTCCTCGGGTTCAATCCTCACGCGTTTGAAGGACTCTGAGCTCTCTGCTTGCATTTCGGTGATTGATCGTTTGGCAGGGCAAGAGGGTGACCGCTCCGAGTCATACATTACGCATATGTTCCTTCTACGCAATTTCTTTGGTTGTTAATATAAGGATCGTGAATGAACTAGCCAGAAAATAGACAATGGACACACCAGCAATGGTGCCCGATGGAGGGTGTACTGAAAAAGTCTCCACATAATCGAATTCGAATTTCAGAAAATGCCGATTATGGTTATCTCAATTTGGCAAACTTGAAGCATTGTACGCACCTCGCAAGTGACCAACAAGAAACAAGCTCATCGGCTCCCCTAGTCGGACCTTAATAGATGAAGGAAGACACACGTCCATCCTAATAAATATTATTTACATAACAATATGAAGGTATAGTATACTCTATGGTTTGTACATGTGCATGTAGATGCAAATTGTGCCCTCTTCAGATACAAAAGTGTCACGCTTGCCCACATAGGCGTACCACCCGCTCCTCGCACCGCCTATAGTTATCCACGAGGTCATCGAACACCTTGGTCACTTCACCTTTCGGGGTTGCAACCAGCCTCATCTTCTCTACTTCACCTGTTTCCATTGCCATCTCCTCAAAGCTCCCGCTCGCACCCCCAACCTGCGCCCTCCACCACGCAAACTTCGCAAGCACTGCACCTCCCGTTCCTGCAGCCTCCTTACTCTCTGCAACGTAAACACGCATCCCGAACACGTCAGCTGCGAGCTGCCGGATCGTCTGGTTTGCCGACGAGCCACCAGTGACGATCAGCCGCTGCAGCGGCGGTGAATGCACCGGAAGAATAGCAGCAATGCGTGATTTAATGCTGAGGAATTGGCTCTCGAGGATGGCACGCGCGTGCTCCGAGGCATCTGGCTGCAGTCCATGCACTAGCTGTGGTTCCTCATTATCTTTGCATTGAAATATGAATTCGCCCTGAACCCCCGGAGGAATGATTTCGGGGAGAGGGAAGTAGAATCCCATGAATCCAGAACTACCATGTGGCGACTGCTCTACGAGCTCGTTGTATCGCTCCCAGTCTGCGCCAGCACACCGGTCACGGATCTGCTCTCGCGCAAGAGCACCATTCTTGTAGCAAAGCATAGCAATCTGCGCATCAAGAGTTGTAGGGTGCGAGAGGAGGTGAGAAGTCGTGAAACGGGCGGGAGGCGAGTCGGCAGGGGGAATGCTCAACAGGAGTGTTGTGCTTGTACCCAGGGACAGGAGTGCATCACCTGGTGCTGAAAGGGCGACGACGGTCGCAGGGTTATCACCCGTAAACGGTGCAATTATGCAATCTATAGCCAATACAGGTAAGAAATGGCCAACTAATGAAGAATGAAGTACACACCTGAGTTAAATCCCCAGCGCTCAACCCACCACTGGGAAATCCGCCCGAGAATAGTGCCGCCGACAACAGGTTCAGGACCGATTTTAGCGCGTAGTTCGGGACCGCCGCATGCCTCAAGGAGTGCATCGTCCCACTTACATGTGAGTACATTCATCAGGTTCATGCCGCTCGCGTCAGAAACCTCGATCGGGGCAATATGCCCGAGGAATAGCGAAGAGATAAATGACGAGACAAGAGAGATGCGCGCAGAGTCACGGTAGGCAGCGGGTTTGAGGCGACGGATCTTCGTAGAGCACTCAATCATTAGACACTAGTATAGTACACGATGCGCAACGCACC
This sequence comes from Suillus decipiens, assembly GCA_016695475.1. Classification (NCBI taxonomy): domain Eukaryota; kingdom Fungi; phylum Basidiomycota; class Agaricomycetes; order Boletales; family Suillaceae; genus Suillus; species Suillus decipiens. Next base: position 760,626 of record MU172925.1, on the reverse strand, counting down.
CGGGCGATTTGGGGTCCTGTAAACCGCTCATAGGCTCTGCTTCCCGTAAGATCTGCAAGCACCTGTGGACCACCAACAGCGGCCTCAAGGTCACGGCAGTCCTTGGTCGTTGAAGAGTCCTGCCAGATGGGTGCATTGGACAACGCAAATGCACGGGGTGCGAGATGACCTGGATCAGCCAGCGAGCGCTTGGGATCCATCGCAGCAAGAGCTTTCTCGGCCTCTTTAGACCAGTATACCGAACCATGTTGCTTGATTCACGTATGAATCAGGCCTACTTCACATCAAAACTATTCACACGCACTTGTCCAGCACCAGATATACCGACAATAGCACTGAGGTCAACACCAGCGTTTTTAACGCGCTGCATGACGAGGTCAATGGCTTCGAGCCACATGAGCACTGGGCTCGTCACCTCACCTTCACCTAGGCCTTTGACCGCACCATTCGTTGTACCATAGGCGGGAAGGTCTCGATCGAAATGAACGGCGCTCTCATGCACGATGGAAACATCCTCTGCGATTACGATTGCTTTTAGCTGCTGAGTGGACAAGTCAAAACCCAGGAAGAGTGGAAAGGACATCCTGGTACTGAAAATGAAAGTCTGGAATGAAATGGGAAAGTCAGTGATGACATTTTATTGACAGCGGGGAATTTAGATGGTCCGTGTGCAAAATTATCAGACCATGAGAGTCTACTGTGAGGTATGGAGCCACTATGTTCGGATCCAACACAGTGTACGTCAACAGTTACTGGGTTGGTGCCCGGTGCCGAATGGCCGCCTACAATCAGGATTCAATGTAAGAGGTTTTCGGAGTAGCATAAGTATGCTGTGAAATTCACTGAATAACACCAATGTAAGATCCTTTGGGGGAGAACCTGCATTGATCTTTGGTAGTTGCAATGATTTCAGGCCTCAGGCGTGATTTTCTGGACACGTGACTAACGCGATACTTTGTTTCCGCTCACAAACTATAAATATGGCGCGACATGCGCAGATATTTCTTTATACGCATGTCCCTTATTATTTTCATCTTTTTTTTAATCATTATGATATCAGTTCCCGGTTCCTCTATGACCTGCCCATGTTGGGTCACTGGCTTGGTCTCTTGCTTCAAATGGGTTGTTGACAATGCCGCTCAGGTCCTATCCAAAGCAAAAAAGGCTTCTGTTGGCCTCGCTGTACATTCTATCTACTTGTCGACGATCATACTTGCTCTCGCCGCTGACAAAGCTGCACAAAGGCAACGAAGTCAAGCGCATGTGGCATGCCATCTGCTCCCAAGGCCGACGATGTCAACTGTAATCCTCCATCCCTTAATGTCAACCATGCTTCCTATGTCCAGTCATCTCTGTCTCCACTTCTATCGCGTTTGATCGAATCGACAGAAACAATCTACCTCGACAATTCCGACAGGCCTGTGACTTGTGACATGCTGAAAGTTTTCGACATGCTGGATTGCTACAACACTGCTGAGTATGACCCTTTCAGGTGACTGTCGTCCTTCGCTGCCCTCTTCCCCCTACACATGTTTACTACTTTGTTGCATTTAACCTTTTGCCCTGGACGTTATTGCCAGCTGGAGAGTTGGTCAACCGCTTGTGCCTCTCCTTTATCCCACACCATTCGCTGTATACCCTTCAGCCAACCCTGCCTTGCATCCTCGTCGACGTCGAATGGGTTAGTGTCCCACATTCGTGTGTGTTATACCTGCAACTCATGGGCATGGGTCCAAGGTTGATAACCCCTTATCTCCGTCTAGTCCTGAGTTTAGGAACCCATCACACGAGGCAATCCAGTTCAAGCAGTTATGGTGCAGTCATAATCTGTCTGGTAGTGTCTCAACAATTCATCTGTATTCCTACTGCGTATGTAGTATTTTAATAAGTACATGGAGGTACATGAACGAGTTGAATGGATAATATTTTGGAAGGAAATCAATCAGTTCTCATATTGACATGAAGTTTGTCCAGTCTCTTCTGCACCCAAGCGGCCTTCAGCTGATTGATCATATAGAGATATGCAATTGCCTCATCTTTGTCCTTCAAAAACAGTGACACCATATCCAACTTATCTTCGTCTGATATGTCGGTGGCTGAACTGAGGACTTCAATAGCGCGTCCAAAGTCAGAGGGAGGTGCAGCAGCAGGGGATACAGGAGCTACAGGTGGGGTTGGGGGCACCATTAGATGCTTGCTCATCTCTCGCACTGAGTTGGCAATCGATATGATTGCTGCGTTACCCTCCTGTTGCGCTTTGATGATTGCGGATGGAGGGCGAGGATACTTGCCCGATGGAGTGGCAAGTGCACCATGACTAGACTTGCGCTTTCCACGGATTGCACTTGTTAATGCTGGAGGCGGGCTTGTAGAAGGGAGGCGGGATGTAGGCGGGGCAAAAGAACTCATGTTACTAGTAGGCGGAGTAGAGATTAGACTCATCGCAAAGCATCCAAATAGGTGCTTGTAGAAACAAGGTAAGTATGCGAAGGTATATGAGATATCTTTGAGATACAGGAGGAGGGTACCAAAAGGCACTAGATGTCGGATGAAGAGGTCGCGCAGATACCGCACGGTCACAGATTATCATGTCACTGGTGTGAGCGGTCCTAAAAATGGCAAAGTGTGAGATTTTGGTACTTATGTGGTAGTCTGCCTATGGGAAGTCATAGGATCCAATACGGAGGCCAGTTGTACTCAATCAAGTTTGAAATGATACTATTTACAACTATTCTAGGCCAACCCTCGGTGCAACCAATCGCGTATGAGTTACGAAGTCGAAAATATCTAGCTGCCCCGACAAAGTAACCCACGCTAATCACTGCAATTTCCAACTTGCAGTTTAAATTGTAATTTCATCAATCAATCTCGAGTCTGGAATCTGGATCCGTGTCCACTGTCCGGTGGGGGATTTTGATTGTAGTAGCATCCGGTGAATTTTTTCAGCTTAGACATCTAAGTAGATGCATCTTGTGCTCGGTCCTCGAGCACGTTTTTGTCATGAGGTCGTGAGTCGTCTTTCTTCATTAGCGATGTGATACTTTAATCAGAAAAAGACTCACAGTTACATGAGGTCGTTGTCTGCTGCTGAGCGGGTGCGCAGATAATTTCATCTGACGAAACGATTTTTTGGGGGTCTGGTGACAAGACGATAGGCGATGAAACGTTGCTAGTGACTGGCGACGAAGAGGCCGATGAAGAAGCCGCCTCTTGAGTTTGAAATATGTCGCGCAAGTCGTAGGAGCTTTTCTTCTTCTTCAATATGGGGGGACGACCCCTATCGCGTCCACGCAGCTCTGGAAGTTCTTTTTTTTCGCCTGTCTCTTCCACGACTTCAGTTTGGTCTATATTTATTCCTGTATCGACCTGGGACTGGAAATGAGGGACCGGGTTGCTGTTAGTTTTTACGGCGTGCTCTACGTGTGTGGTACGGCAAGTCATGATAGGTCATGGACGTATAATGAAATGAGCTGTAGAAATACCCCTGTCGACGTGTACATGATTTCGGACGGAGGTGAGTCAAAGTTAAGTAAGTGTCTTGATGTCATTTTGTCCTATTTAGGTGCGGTGTCACGTGTAAGGTTTCGTGAGAAAGCTTTGTCATCAAAGGTCGAGTAGGGCGTTGGTTGCATCGAGCAAGCACCTGTCAGATCCAACAAACTGCTCGAGGACATCGACTTGATCGTCATTGGCGATTTAAATTTTGGTCGTGTTGATCGTTGTTCACAGTGACGACGAAATTATTCACACTCGCTAGGTTGCCAACCATCAAAGCAGCAACGGTTACTAGCAGCGATGAGTGTCCATCGACACACACCATCTTCAACACGCCGCCAAAGTAAAATCACGATAGAATATCATCGTCCTTCAAGAGAGAGCGTTCAGGAATATTCGGATCTGCTAGCGGACCCAGCTCTAGCCGCTGCTACCGTTGCTCAAGCAGCGACTTACAGTTACAAAGATCCTTATTCGAGTTCTTTGCCTTCATTAACTCCTTCTCGCTCTGCACCACAACCACCATCTACTCGCAGTAAAACACCCGTTGACCCATCTTCACCAAAAGTACGGAATAGTCTTCACAAACCACAGTCAAGAGGAAGGAAACACAGCCTTTCAGCCCCAGATCCTTTCGCTGCAGCTCCAATAAAACAACAAATGTCTCCTACTCCTCCTACTCGTCCAAGTAGGGCAAACACTGCAACTTTAAACGATATCTTTACAAGCAGTAGTCCCATCGCAACACGTCGTCTTTCAGTACCAATCACAGATACTCCATACACTTCAGAGCCAGTCGATATCCTACCTGATCTACCCGCAATCACAAGTACAAATTCAGGCACTCGCAGTCGTAGTGCCACTACCGTAAAGCTTAAAAAGGGTGGCATGCTAGGTGGCATGTTCGACTTTCTCGCTCCTTCAAAGCGTCCAGAAATTAGCACTCCTTATGACCCTGTTCACCTCACGCACGTTGGTTTCAACTCTTCCACCGGCGAGTTCACAGGTCTCCCAAAGGAATGGCAACAGCTACTCCAAGAATCCGGTATCAGCAGGAGCGAACAAGAAAAGAACCCCCAGGCAGTTATGGAAATCGTAAAGTTCTATCAAGAAGGAAGAGGTGATGTATGGGACAAGATGGGTGCTGTAGGCGTAGAGCAATCTACAAGCACGAACGAAGGTTTCGCTAACCCAGTACGCCATACCTTCTTTATCTCCGCTCATCTAACTTTGTCTCCTTCTAGCGCAACGCCCCTCAACCACCCAAAAAGCCCGTTCCTTCCCCTTCCATTCCATATGCCCCATCGCCTGCCACTACCCCCATTCGTGCAGCACCCCCCCTACCGGCAGCAGCACTCGACCGCAGCACATCCCAACGAGCGCCTCCCAAATCATCTAAATCCCAGGAGCTGGGACGTGCCAACACAACTATGACCCGGGTTCGATCCCCCAGTATCGGCGCTAGCCAGACCGATCTCACCATCAAGGGCCAAAGAGACCGCGAACGGGATCGCGACCGTGACCGTGACCGTGATCGTGACCGTGAAAGAGAGCGCGAAAGAGATCGCGACCAACCCAAGCCTGCACCACCAACCCAACAGGCCCAAACCCTTGCAAAGCAAACCGGCATCGCTACTCCGCGTCGCAGGGAGAAGAAGGGTGGTGGTGACAAGGAAGACGATATCATCAAGCGACTGCAGCAGATATGCACCGATGCGGATCCGACTAAGCTATACCGAAACCTCGTCAAGATCGGGCAAGGGTGGGTAATACTGTCTTTTTCCTTCCTCTACTGAGCCGTTTGTAGTGCTTCTGGAGGCGTATATACGGCATACCAAGTGGGCACCAATTTATCAGTCGCGATCAAGCAAATGGACTTGGATAAACAACCCAAGAAAGACCTTATCATCAACGAGATTCTCGTCATGCGTGCTTCTCGACACCCAAACATCGTAAACTACATCGACTCGTTTTTGCACAAGAACGATCTTTGGGTTGTGATGGAGTATATGGAGGGCGGAAGCTTGACAGATGTCGTTACTGCGAACTTGATGACAGAGGGCCAGATTGCAGCTGTGAGCAGGGAGACGTGCCAGGGGCTGGAGCATCTCCATCGTCATGGCGTTATTCATAGAGATATCAAGAGCGACAACGTGTTGTTGAGCCTCGGGGGGGATATTAAACTTAGTGAGCGGCTTTCTTACGCGTCGTTGTACTATATTGATGTGCCCGGTAGCGGACTTTGGGTTCTGTGCCCAGATTTCAGACCCTGCGAGCTCGAAGCGCACGACGATGGTAGGCACACCTTATTGGATGGCTCCGGAGGTAGTGACAAGGAAAGAGTATGGGCCCAAGGTCGATATTTGGAGTTTGGGAATCATGGCCATTGGTATGTGTTTATCCTCTTTAGTGTCATGTCGTACATTACTGAAGATTATTATGTAGAAATGATCGAAGGCGAACCTCCATATCTCAACCAAAACCCACTTAAAGCCCTCTACTTGATTGCTACGAATGGAACGCCTACGATTGCGAACCCCGAAGCGCTCTCTTCAGTGTTTAGTGATTATCTTGCAAAGACGTTAGAGGTAGACGCTGAGAAACGGCCTACGGCGAGCGAGTTGTTACAGGTGTGTCACTTCGGTTTCAGTTATTCGTTAATCGGACCTCATGTTTTTACTTGAAGCATCCGTTCTTTAAACAGTGCGAACCGCTTCGCACGCTTTCACCGCTTATCAAAGCTGCACGGGAGATCGCTAAGAATAAGTGATCTGTTCGTCTCCCATTGCATTCCTGTCCTAGCCCATAACGGTATCCCATGCTCCACACCTGAACTTTAAGCTTCTTGTTGCTCCATGCCGAACCATTTATCTCTTGCATCTACCCGCCCACTGTAACGCGCTCGCTGATACCAAATCCGTATACCGAGTTTTGTAATGCATGCATCCACTCCCGTGTTCTAAACATCACACAACAAATCATGTCGTATCAAACCGATATCATCTCATTCATCTATACTTGTAGACGAAAAATGCGCGTCCTTTACAATACCGCGCCAAAGAATTTTATCTTTTCTTTACTTTTTTTTGCTTGCTTCTTCTGTTTGTGTTCTCCCTCGTTTTGTTTTCACCCCCCACCTATGACGACTGGACCTGTTGTGCTTGTCTTGCGCTCGTTCGTGTCGGAGTTTTTTCTTTTTGTGCGTGTTGTTTGATTGATGTAATCTCATATCATTGTCTGTCGTATATATACACGATTGATTGATGTATAAAAAAGAGAATATTGAGAATGACTAGGGTTATAGGATACACTTGCCGGATGAGACTGATGCAATTGAATACTGGAAAATCTTGTAGTCCGCGAAAGCGATATAAGCATAAGTAAGGGAGAATCGTTCTATTCTGAAATGCCCGCGAGGTTCAATAGTGGGGACTCCAACCTATCAGGCCAATCAGCGATCAATCAGACCAGAAATCAGAACACGACTAAAACTCACCTTGGTAAATAGTTGCCAAGTTTACGATATCCGTGGCCTCCGCTATGAGCTCGTTGACCGTATATTCTACGCTCAACGCCTTGTCTAGCTTGCGCGCGACGCCTGCAAGCGCACGATCGGCGGCTTCGTCTGCTGATCCGCTCTGTAGATCCAGGGCAATGGCTCCGAAGCGAGACACATCCCGGGCAACTCGGGTTGGCTCTGTTGTGTTATCTTGCACTTTTTTGATCTTCAGCTCGCTCGCTGTCCTGTTGTAGAGGTTGGTCGACGTTGAATGCGGGGAGGGAGAAGCAGACGTACCAAGAATGCAGCGGGTCGTGTTTGAACACCTCAAGAACTGTAAGTATGACGTCTGACCTGTCACGCAACACACGCAGGGTTTCTTCTGCGCAGCGCTGGAACACGCCTTGCGTCCCGCACTTCCCCATCCCATCGACCATATCCCGCGTCATTCGGAATGGAACTCTTTCTGGGATACGCAACAGTTTTCCCTGTGCAGAGTGAGTAGACGCTTGGTCAGACATAATGCAAACCCACCTGATCAAAAGCTATCCCTAAATCAATATGCACCACTTCTCCTGACCCATTATCAATCAATATATTCTGCACATGGCGGTCTCCGAGACCTAGAATGTGCCCTACAATGGAAGTGGTAGCGACGCTCCGAGTGTAGTTTAGGCGCATAGCGAACCAGGTGATGGGGGTTTTATGTTTTTCGGTAAAGTAGTGCCTCATCACTGGTTGGGTTCGCTGGCATATTTGTTGGAAGATTTTGACCATCGCTTCGGTCTTTCCACCGGATTTCTCGCGCACTTGTTTTAACGTTGTTACAATCTGTCCGTGTTTCATATCGTCAGGACGGTACCTACGAGTGCGTGATTCTTTTTTCAGTTTGTCATAGACGGGAAGTGGGAGTAAATTACCTCTGGTGCGCTTCCTGGAGCCATTTTTGGAGGGGGACGGTGTTGCCTACGAATTCGATAACTCCGGCTTGGGTAGCGAGAGGTAGAACTTTGTAATCGCGGACGTTAAGGTTCCGTCTCCGAGTCTCCTTATCGTAGCGTAGCACCATGTTGCACAGGTGGAAAACTTGTTCCATGACAGCATCTTGCCGCATATCATCATTACCCTCGCCCTTAAACTGTAGAGATCTCTAATATTAAAACGTGCATGAATTTTACGAAGATGACGCACAAGCTGCTTGAATTGTTCCCCATTACTCCCATAGCAAATACTGATTTTGGGGTGGTTGATACCTCCGGCTGTCATGAATTCTGGGTGATAGCGACTAATCCAGATACAATTGTTGTACTTGAGGGTTGGATCGATCGGTGTACGGCAGGTGATGACAGGGACCTGGACGTCACGCAGCTTCCGAATGGGCAAGACCTCGGGAATAAGTAGCCCGTTATTGGTTTTCTTTATCGCAGGATGCTTGAAGGGATACTTAGCCCATTCTAGAGAAGCGTTACAGACCTGCTCGATCGATCGGACCCTCGTTGTGTGTGTAGGATCGCTGAGCAGCCTATCGAAGATGGCGCTCGCAGCTCCACCGCGATCTGATTGCGATGATGGGAGCTCAAATCGTGAGGAAGTCCTTCGCACACCCTGGGGTTGCTCTGGGCGTAAGCAGAACACCGGGTACATGCTGTGAAAAGGATGCTCTTGACACATGCGCAAGACGAGTCCTTGAAGGTTTTGCTGGTTCTTCGGGATGTCTGCCGAGGATTTTGACATGCGAGCAGACAGCTGATGAGAGAGGAAGACAAACTTGCGGGAGGGCACACGATCGAGAGCGGCATTGAGCTTGTCCTGTATACCAAGGTCGTCGAAATTCGCGAACCAAAGGGATGAGAAACGGATGGGACCATCGTCATCAAAACGATCGGAGGAAGCCAGACAGCGAGAGTACATATCAATAGCGAGCTCAAGGAATGTGTCTCGCGCCCCCATATGGCACGCATAGGCTTTCATATCTTCAGCTAGGACGGTTCTTGCCTTCTTCTGTTCTTCAACTAATACTACGTACTGATCTGTTCCTTGTTGAGTTTTCTGCAGCTGGCTCTCTCTGTGTCTAACCTCCTGTTTCTTGCGCTCTGTATAGATGTGCCAACGCATGGCGTCTGATGACTTCAAGATCGAATGGTATTGTTGGTCTGCAAAAAGTGCACACTTGCGGAAAACAGTGGCACATGCATGGTCGTAGACATCCATCCGCTTCTCGGCTGCGATGGCGAGCTCGACAGCAGGATCAAAGAATTTGCGCTTGATGTCGGTTGGTTTTTCCAGACATGCCTCAGCGATCCAGTCTCCCTGTCAAAGACATGAATAATCTGGCCTATTACAAAAGAAAGAAGCACACCAGTCGGGCAAGCGACAGTGCCTTTTCCACTGCGTCATCAGCACCCAAGTTCTGACCATCTACCAAGTCCTTGAGGTACTGCACTGCCAACTTTTGCTCCTTCTGGAGCCACAGAACGTTGGCGAATTCACGAGCAACTTCGAAGCTCGCATTTTTCTCGAGTCGCTGTGCTTTCACGATAGAGTTCAACGCCACTTGCAATTGATTAGATTTCCGAGCGGCAATGGATAGGCGAACGAGGCATCGCTTCTCGATGTCTAGAATCCCACGGACGAACGGTGTAGCAAGACTGCCGATTTGCTTTCGTTCCTCCTTCTGCCTGACCGACCGTACCAATGAGATTCTCGTTGCAAGAATCTGTTCTAAATTGGTAAATCTGTAGCACATGTCAAAGGTCAACGCAAATCAGATCACAATTGTTATCAAAACTTACTCGAAGTCGGGATTAATTTCATCGAGCTTGGGCAAATTATGGGTATCTTCTGGCTTGCTTGAAAGCTGCTGCTGCATAGAATGACTTCTCCACTGGGTAATCTGACCGAGACACATGATGTTACGAGCAACCTCTCGGATGCCTGAAATATTCTCAGTGCCAAGCTGCCGCAGGCGGGTCATTTCATCGTCAAGCGAGCTGCGAACGATGACGTCGACTGCCCGAGGGTCTCGTTCCCTATACACTGCTCGCAATGCCTGATAAAGAGTGGCCCCGGAACCATCCCCTGCATTGTCAGGTAAGTCCCAGGTTTCAGTACGCCAACCCAGTTGAAAGCACATGGCGGACGAGGAATTCCCTGTGTCAACGCCAATCTGGGACGTTTGAAGAGTGCCAATAGCAAGGCGGTCAAAGCCAAAGGCATGGAAAGAACTGAGTAGACCGTCCGTGTCAACTGCTTCAGGGCTTCCAGCCTCAAGGGCAGCACCGTGGAAACGAAATGCTTTCTCCCACTGCTTCTCATGATGAAACCGTTTGATAAGGAAATGCCGTAGATCAGCGGTCTTGATACCGTAAAATCCATCGGGCTCGTCGATGTGACTGTAAATTTCGAAAAGGAGATGCTCTGTGCCTGCTGTATTATCCATGTCGAGGGACTGGTACTCCGCCGCGAGCTCAAGGAATAGAAGAGCAGTCGTATACGCGCCACACTTCACTGCACTTCTTGCAAGGAGCATGTAATCGATATCAAGCCATTTGTCGTGAGCCAGGGAATCAGTAGAGCCTTTCGGGCAAAAGTTGCGAAGGTGAAGCACGACGCCGACAATCGACCTTGAGCAGGACAAATGGACATTCTCCAATGCAAGCATAGCGCTGAAATATTCTGATAGACAAGATTTCGAGGGTATGCCCTTTGATTCTGGTTGGTCAAGTTCGTTCTGCAGCAAGGTGTGAACCAATACGGGAAGCATTTCATCGGCAAAAGAAACATCGCGCCCCAAAAACGTTGAGAATTGTGCGTAAAACGGGTCCACAGCGCTAAGCACATCGCTCAGTAAAATGGCCAGCTTACTGATCCACTTCTGGAATTCAGACTCCAGATGACACTCAACCGTCACCTTCAGCTCGTAAATGTCGCGGACATGCCGAGATCTCGCTTTGATAGGATATTGTTGAAGATATTCCAAAGCAGCTCTCGACTCGATAGGCCAGGATTGGAGGAGGAGCATGTCCGCTGAAGAAGCTGACACAACGGATCGAAGGGTAGAGTACGCGAGACTGACTTCTTGTGGTGAATTTCCGTCCACCATAGCGAGCAGCGTTTGGATGATCACCCGCTGAGGTGAAGATTCCATCTGTGACTTTTTGGCACTGCGCCGATGTCGTCCCCGCAACGTCTGCAGAAAGGGTTGTTCACTCCCGAAGCTATAGATGTCTCCATTATTTGCAATCAATAAAGAAGCAAACGCATCTACGTCGTCGGGTTGGAGTTGGTCCCTGGGAGGAATGAAATCTTTAAGACGCCAGAAATCTGTCTTGGCGAACTGTCCTCGATCATAAACGCGCTGCTCTGCGAGGTCTCGAAGCCGCCTGACAAGGCGAAACTTGTTGGACGCAATGCGAAAGTCGCTCAAAATCATCGAAAGACCATCCGCAGTGATATCGTCATAAACTGACAACAGCTCAGATGAGGGCTGATGTGGCCAAGCTGACAAGGCATTCATGACCTGCGACCTAATCTTGGAACTTCGACAAAGTTCAAGAGCTTGCCTGTCGATCCAACGTAACAAGCCTTTGCCTATGTTCGCGATTTGAACGTCATCGGTGGCCAGTGAATAATCATGAGCCTGAGCGCACACCCGAATGAGCACGTCAGGAAACCTTGGATCTACTTGAGACGTCAAAAGATACATGGTGAAGCCCCATTCGAGGAAAGAGCGAGCCGCCTGTACGAGGTCTACCTGAGCAAGAAGAGAAGTTGCTTCATGAATCAGAGTGTGGAGTAATGTAGGTTCTTGGAAATCCTCGTGACGGACTGCTACTAGAAGAGAAATGCCATTCAGCAGGCGGATCTGCTCATTGACTAATGGTGATCTCTGAACTTCGGAGAAAAGCTGATGGAGGACATGATAAGATATGGCTTTGACGTGATCGCGAACCGCGAGAGAAATGCACCAATTGAGAGCTCGTAGGACAGTGGATGAGCTAAACGCAGGAAGATTTGGACTGTGGAGGTTAAAGTCATCCAAGGTTCTGTACTTGGATAGAGCCTTGAAAACCTGAGCGGAGTGGCTCGAATCATGCGCCTTGATTGCTTGCATGATCGGGCCATCGACAGAGAAGTCCTGGTCACCTAAGGACCGAACCACTGCCGCTGCAATACTCGCCGCATTTTGCTCTACACAGTCATTGAAACCCTGCTCTCGGCCAAGGTCGACGCCCTTGTCTTTCAACAACTTTTTCAGCTGCTCCGGTGGCGTGTTACAATCGACTCGCTCATCATCCAGCCAAAACACAAGTTGGAATCCAATGAGATCACCCAAACATTCCTGCAAGCCGTCAGCAGCGGTCTTTTGAACTGCGGCGCAGTGAGCCAGGAATAGTCGGCGGCCGTGATGCACCGCTTCTGAATTTCCGCCGCCTGCCATGACATTAGTCGGCGTGAAAAGATGGAAGGTCGCTTCTGCGCATTCCTTTCTATCCCGGTAGCCAAGGAGCTCAGGAGGGAGACCACACACGTCCTGAAGGGCCTGTCGAATGGAGTACGCAATCTGTGAAGCGTACGCTTCGAAGAGGTCTGACAATTTAGGGAGTCCAAGTCTTTCAGAAACGCCAGTCAGGGTCGCTTGGATATGCTGTGCGTAATGTGAGCTATGAAAGGCCGCTTCGATCAAGTGCCAGTAGGGTCCACGCCTCACAGCGGAACTCACGACCATAATATTGCCGAGGCACAAAGTACGGGTGAGCATTTTTTCGTAACTGTGTCCTGATTGTCAGTGGTTAGACAAGGAAGCGAATAAAGACTCACTCTGAGAGATCCTTTGTCAATCCCTCTTTAATGGTATTGTATATATCAAGGGAGTTCTGACCAGAAAAGCGAGGCAGGGTGAAGAGACGAGCATTTACGACTGCAGCCCGGAAGCGTACGCGTATATCCTGATCCAAGTTCAGTATTGGGATGATGGTGGATGGTGGATCTACGGATTTCTTTTGGCATACCGTTGGCCAAAAAGACTCAGAAGGATCTTGGGCGATGTACCTAGCGAAAAATTGGGAAGCAAAATCACGCATTTTCCACGAAATAAATTTCCTCCTCATCATGTTATGACTGAGCCAACCGCATAGCTCGCGGATATGATCTCCAACATCAGTGTCCGCATTTGACTTCTGGAGCCAAAAATGCGAAGTAGAGTCCAGTAAATCAACAGCCATAAGCTGCAGTTCAACATTGCGACCATGGGTGTGCAAGGGAAGGAGTTCTTCGAATTTGTCAAGGAGCGTGTTTAGGACATCTATATCAAGGTTCCAGATCCGCCGTCGAACTGATCCTAGGACTGCATTGCCTATCAAAAGCAGCCTTTCAGCGGGACAATGGACTATGAGCTTTGTCAACTCTCTGTCGCGCAAAACTTCGGCGGACGAAGATCGAAGGACAGGAGTCGTCGCGAGGAATGTGATACATAGGTCAGCAAGGTACCGGTTCGCAGCGGTGATGTCATCATGAGCAGCATCTTCTTGAGTTGGTGGTCCTGTGTGAGTTGTTATGATATCGCCAAATCCGTCCGCATCTAGAGCGTGAACATTTTGTGCTCCTTGACGAAGTTGACCCGTCATAGCGCGAAGAGATTCCCGAAGGGCTTCAGAAACCGCGGAAAATGCATCTTGAATCTGAAGATTTGTCAATATTGAATACTGGTAAGCGGCGCAACGAGAACCCACGTCTGAATTTGCCCAAAACACACGCTGAAACAGTCGTCGAACTGTGTGAGAGTGATGTCTCTCAGACAGATTCCGTTTCAGGCCCTTAAGAGTATGCGATCTAATGCCAGAGCCAAGATCCGGGCCAAGCATTGCTTCCCACTCCTCGTTCGTACTACGCTCCTCTCCACTCATTACCAGAGGCTCCAGGGCGTGTAATATTAGAACGCGTTCATCTGCCGTCCAGCGTGCATCCGTTAGGAGTGGTGCAATAAGTGATATTACTCGGCCGGCGGATTGCAGAACGCGTCGATTACACCGCATTCCATTCCATACAAGCAGGGTCTCGAACGCAAAGGCGGACACAACAGCATCAAGCGATTGACGGAGTTTTTCGGCAGTGGGGTGGGCATTGGTTTCCTTGAACGTGTCCCACTCGATAGTGAGAGATTCCATCGCTTTTAGCAAGAACGAAGTTATTCGACGCTCGCGCCCTCGAGGCTGAACGAGCTCAGAGTCTATAGTCAACTCGCCATTGACAGAGCCGTGTGCAAGTTCGCCGGAACCTGCAGATACGGCGTCCTTGTGGAAGGGAGGAAGCCGGGCATCGAGCAGGAAATCGCGTATGACCTTGGTCTTCCGCTCTTCCTCCATGAGCTCCACGATCGCACAATCAGGAAGTAACATGCGACAAAGAAGTTTGCTTCGCTTCGACGTTCCACATATGCTCTCTAGCAACCCAAGAATGTCACCAATGGTGTGAAGTGGCATCCGGGATTTCCCACTAGTATCCTTCACCGCCTGTCCAGCACCAATTCCCCAATTATCAAGAAGCCAGCTAAGGACCTTCTCCTCCAACTGCATCCTGTATAGCCTTACATCTTGGCTTGCAACACGCAAACATTGCGCCAGGAACATACATACAGAATCAGATGGAAATGCAGGGCCCTGCAGATCCAGATCCTTCGCCAAGGTCTCGATTTCGATCAAAACTCGCTGAGATGTTAATAGGAGCTTGGAGTGGAGGATAAGTGTGTGAGCAGTATGACATGCTGCCCTGCAAACCACAGGTACGTTGGCTCTGCGCATGGCATGAGTCCACACAGGATCCCAGACAGCGGAGTCACGGACAACTGCGGTCCGCAAGGTAGCTGATGGTGACTGGGTTGCACGTGAACTCAGAAGGCCATCTGACTGTGCAATTGCGGCAAAGCATAGGAAAGTCCAGGATTGGATGATGGGATCATCGACGGAAACAAATCGCAGCAGGGTGTTCATTACATTCTCCTGGAGTTTATCGTGCAGGCACGACCAGTACCGATCAATGAAAAATAGGAGAACTTGGAGATGATACGTCCGAACGCCGGAAGTGGTGGTCGACTGTATGGAATGAAGAAGAGATACTATAGGGTTTTCACGTTTGACACGCTTTCCTAGGCTTCCTTCACCATCCGAAGTACTGGCATGCTTCCACTCAGAGTGATCGAAGAGCTGCATTATAGCGTTCAGTTTGCGTAAAGTCAATTAATGGACGAAGGCTCACCTTCTTCGCACAGTCAGCTTGTAGTTCCATTAAAGCCCACGCAAGGGCTTGAGAAGAATCAAAATGCCATCCGGCCCTGAATGTGTGAGCGACAAACACCCCACGTCCATAGTTCTCGGTGTTGGAGGGAAGTACCTCGAGCCTCAAAGAATCGAGAGAGAGAATATCAAGGCCCCTTCGACTCTCGACCTCACCGCTCAGGAGGGTCCAAAGTTTGTACACTCCATCAGCCCAAGCGTACTTAGGAAGGTCGTCATGTACAGCTGTTAAGAACGGGAATAACGTTCTCAAAATGCCAACCAGACTTTCCTTCATGCGCTTGTTCTTGGTACCCCACAGTCCAACTAGTTGATTCCATGTTGAATGCGCGAAACTTTTAACGTCCTTTGTCCGATTCAGACAAAGATGAGACAACACTGGCTGCAGGGCAAGAAGATAGTCGTGGTGAAGGGATGCGTCACCGGGGTAACGTTCTAGGAATCGTGTCATGCGAGCCAGGATAGCAGATGATAGGTTTGGCACATCCTCCGAGAGGAAGGGAGCTGTGGGAGAACGGAACAAGAGGACAAGTAGGGAAACGCATTCAACTTGCTCTAAGGAAATTGAATGGTGTGTAGAGGCCCTTGTAGGACGTGTAGCACCGGGGGCAGGCGTAGAACTGTGTTCCCTTGCTTTGCGTTTGCGCTTTTGTGTTGACGTAGAGGGCTCATGATCATCACCCTCGTCAGAGTCATCTTGGTACATAGCGGAAAGGTCGACCTGCATGCTCTCATCATTACTCTCCCCAGTAACATCGTCAAATTTTCTCTTTATCGGATCATCTAAAACGATGTTGAAAGCCAACTCAGCTATGCTAATCCAAGTAGCCGCGTCAATGTGGTCCATGTGTGGCGTCCAGCCAAGAAGTATCTTGATAGTCTTGAGGTAGTCAAGAACGAGCGGCGTATACAGCTGTCCACGGTAAACCATCATCTGTACGAGATGAGCCAGGAGGGGTGTCAGGACTTTGGTAGTGAGCCTGCAGTTGCTTCTCTCTACTAGCCAACGAACTGTAGCGGCGGCATCCCCAAGTCTGCGCAAGGCAGCGGTACCTGCTGATGCATTCTTGCCTGACGCAGCTTTCTTGTTGCATTCTGCTTTTTCACTGGTAACTGCTGTGAAGAGGGCCTGATACACGACCAGCCAGGCGCGTCCCTCCTCGAGATTGAGGACAGCATCATCGCGTGAAAAAGCTTCTTTGAGAGAAATTATTCCTTCTTGTCGTTCCTTGACTTTTGAGCTTTTCAGAAGCTCGATGACCGCCTTCAACTTGGTCATTATAGCCAAGCGATTTCAATCATCAATTCAGTGGCGTAATCAATTCAGTCCAAGTGTTTGCCTGTGTTTGGTAGATGCGTCAGATAAAAAGCGAAATTTCCTTTCTGTTCTTTTTCTCTTTATACATATCATTATTATGGCCTCTTTCTGCCCGGACAGTGCTTTATGCTTCCACCCTGTACCGGTTCTGGTGAAGGGCCCAGACGAACGGTCGTCTCCACGTCTAATCAACGTAGAGACAGGCAGTTGAGAATTGCAGGTTCCATTTTTCAGGAAGTCTGACATGGTTAAACTCTGCCTTACATACCTCTTCAAAGGATCTTTCGCTACTAGTTTATCATAATTTTGGATGTAGCAGATGGATCTAGGTCCATTAGTCAAATAGACTAAAATTTCTGATCATTATTCAGTTTGCACGTCGCTCGTTGGATCGCCTAGCAAGTCTAGCGTCAAGACTGAAAATACTTAAAACAAGTTTTGTTTTTTGTTTTTTATGTAATAATCACGATCGGTGCATCAATCACGTGAACGGCGCTTGATTCGCGTTTGCTCAGAACCAAAAGGCGCGTCGTTCGTTCAACGTACTTTCTACTTTCTTGGACGACCACTTAACTTCGCGCACGACTTGTTTTCAGCATCTTTATTTTTTTGATAAAATCTGACGACGCTCCGATCAATCTCTAACATTTGTCGTGGTTCTGAGTTCTCCGCACTTCACGAATTTAGCGGCCATCATGTCCAACGGAGGCCAATCAGCGCTTTCTGGATTGCGTACAATCAAACGCGACTGGTCGCAAAGCAGTTCGAAGTCTGAAGACCGTATTTCATGGCCTGCCACACAACCCACCCAATCTCAGTCTTCAAAGGCGCCTAAGGCTGAAATTCGATCACAACGTATGAGAGATATCCAGCTTGCGCTTGATGCGCTCTCAGGGAAACAACCGCCTGGAGAGCGACCAGAAATCAGCACAAAACAGATAGCGAATGGGACCAAACGACCCCTTCCACCTGCTCCAAATTCACCACCAGCAAAGAAACGTCAGCTTCCGCCCAGCTGGAATGAGGACACGCTATCCTCCTCCTCCAACTTCACCTCCTCATCCAACTTCAAGTCTTCGGGTAAATTTTCTTTACCAGCAGTAAAGTCTACTTCGTTGGCAATCGCTTCCTCGTCGTCAAAGCCTAGTTCCAAGCTTGCTGGAGTGTTCCTTAGTCAGGAACAGACACAGATCCTTCGTCTTGTGGAAAGCGGAAATAGCGTGTTTTACACTGGTAGTGCTGGTACGTAGTAAATAAATTCTGCTTTTGTGATCTTGCCTGAATGTATGCCGATAAGGTACTGGGAAATCGGTCTTACTCCGAGAAATCATTCGCACATTGCAGAAGAAATATGTCAAATCTCCCGATGCTATTGCCATCACTGCATCAACAGGTAGGGACGCATATATTCACTATTTGATGTCCTCTGACATAATATGACTAGGAATTGCGGCGTGTAACATCGGTGGTGTCACAATTCATTCATTTGCAGGTATTGGCATCGGAGAAGGCTCAGCGGAGGAGCTCATTAATAGGGTCCGTAAGAACAAGAAAGCTACTTCGAGGTGGTTACGGACAAAGGTCCTCATTATCGATGAAGGTACGGCGATTTGGTAGATGCCAGATGCCCAAATCACATCTATCATATTCATTAGTTTCAATGTTGGACGGAGATCTCTTCGACAAACTTGCACAAATCGGCAGCTTGATACGGAAGTCCCCAGGACCCTTTGGAGGAATTCAGGTTCGTCTAGCAGTTCGTTTCATTCAATACCACTAAAATTGATTGTCAGGTTGTGGTTACTGGCGATTTCTTCCAACTACCCCCTGTCGGGAAGGGTACTAGTCAGGTCAAATTTGCTTTTGAAGCTCAGCTCTGGAACCAGACTATCAATCGTACGTTCAATCTGAATAAAGTCTTCAGGCAAAAAGATCAGCGTAAGGAGGAAATCAGTCAAACTGCTTATATGCTAAGCAATCCTCAGAATTTGTTGACATGCTCAACGAAATGCGTTTCGGGCGGCTTTCGCAAGGATCTATTGCCCGATTCAAGTCTTTATCGCGACCCATTAATGACGACGACGGTTTGGGAGCAACCGAGCTGTTAGTTCTCTGTTTAATTTGACGGCCGCATTAATTAATTCAATGCAGCTTCCCTCGTCGAGAGGACGTGGAAAGATCCAACAATGGCCGCATGTCTCATCTTCAAACCGAGCAAAAAGTTTACCTTGCTACGGACGGCGGGACGATCGCTGATCCAAACCAGCGCGACAAGATGCTTGCGAACTTCATGGCGCCGAAGAAACTTGTTCTTCGTGTCGGTGCCCAGGTAATGTTGATCAAAAACATGGATGACATGCTTGTCAATGGCAGCATGGGTAAAATTTTACGTTTTGTCGACCCAGCGTTGTACGGGACCGACTATGACGATATTGATGGTAGTGGGAATGCAGGAAAACCGAAGTCAGAAAGGAAGCAAACCGCGACGACGAAGGACATGTTTATGCCGGTCGTGGAATTTTCCGTGCCGAACAGAGGGCGCAGGGAAGCTCTAATTGTGACTGAATCCTGGAAAGTTGAGTTACCTAGCGGAGAGGTACAAATATCGAGGACACAGGTGTGGCGTTTGATTATCTGGTTATGCCCGCGCACCTAACCCTTGGTGGTAGCTGCCCTTGATATTAGCTTGGGCAATGTCAATCCACAAGTCGCAAGGGCAAACACTCGAGAGAGTCAAGGTAGACCTTGGCAGAGTGTTCGAAAAGGGTTTGTTGTGGCAGTTAATGCATGTCCTCAAACTTGAAGTAACCTTTCTCGTTCAGGACAAGCATATGTTGCGCTATCTCGAGCGACATCTTTGGATGGCCTGCAAGTCCTGCATTTCGATCCAAAGAAGGCGAGAAGAACTTACTCTCTCCTCTATATGGTCGTGCTCACCCCCCTTCAGGTACAAGCACATCCCAAGGTCGTTGAGTGGAGTAAAACACTCGAGACCATTTCTACGGACTAAACCATTGGCATTTTTTCCCTTGTAACATTATTGATGCTTATTACCACACACGTGGAAATAGATCACTAGAAGCATACCTTATTTTGTGTATGTAGTTATGCCCATGAGTACACGAGAAGTATGCTGGATAGTTATCGCCTAAACAGACCTTGTATTCGTTCAGAATGCTCAATTTTGCAGCTAGGGAATTTATGTAAGCACCAGGGAGACTCGATGATCGCCTATTATTGTTGCTATTTGCGTAATTTTATTATGTAATATAAATTAAGTTACCCCATACCAACTTCAAATCTAGGGCCCTAGCCAGACATTCGTCTTTTTTTCATATCCAATACCCACCTCTGAGTGCTAGGCTCTGGAAATAAGCTATTAACTTCTAACTGACAAACCACCTGGTGGTTCAGCACGCAGTCTTATTCTAGCAGTACGTACTTCAAACGTTTTAAAACCGATGTCCACTTCAGAATCAATCGCCCGCGATATGACTTCTTCCTGTCTAAAAGCAGACGAATGGTCTAGTACGTACCAGTTGAATGCTTTAAAGACTTCTCATGTTTCAAAACTGATGTTCATTCCAGAATTGACCATAACGCGGTTTTCCTGTCCAGAAATAACCACAGATATTTCTGCACTAACATCGGAAGCTCAAACAGAGATTGACGATGAACTTGCAGCCCTTGAAGAGAGAATGCGAGCTCTTCGGATGCACCGAAACGGTCTCTCTCCTATATCCTCTATCCCTCCAGAGCTCCTTGGCACTATTTTCGTCCATCATGCTCAGCAGACGCAGTTGATTTATGATTCTGATAACCCTCGTGTTCTTTCATGGCTCGTTGTCGGACACGTATGTTACCATTGGCGTAAGGTTGCTCTCGGGACACCGGAGTTATGGGCCACTCCGTTTCTCAACTCTTCAAAGGCCACGGATGAAATGCTCACGAGGTCCAAAATGGCTCCATTGAACTTAAAGATCGGCCGGCGATATCGTATAGACTGCATCCAAAAGGCGTTGATGCACATAGAGCGTTTGCAAGTGGTTTCTCTTCTGTTCTTGCATGGGGATACCGCGGGGTGCCGTTGTATCATGGATTTTATCGACAAGCTATCATCTTGCTCTGCTCCCAAACTACAATCGCTTGCTTTGGAAGTAGGGAATAGACAAACACCACGAGCAGCAATCCCGATTTCTTTCTCTGCACCTAACCTTTGCAGCCTCCGAATCAAACACTGTGATCTATCATGGGCATCCTCCGTCCTCACAGGACTCACTGTCCTTGATATCAACAAACTATCACCGGAATGCCTTCCGGCGTTAGATGAATTGATCTCTGCACTTCGTCGTATGCCTGCTCTGCACACTCTCGAGCTAGAAGATGCTCTCCCGACTCTTCCCGTCCAAACGACATCACTCCCAAGTTCACCTCGTGTCATGAATATTCGACTTTGTCACTTGAAGCGACTACGTTTGGTGGCAAAAGCTCTGGAAGTGGCCAGCATGTTGACTCGCGTCGAGTTACCTGATTCGACAATGTTGGAAGTCCAACTCAAATGCAGAGCATCTTCATCTACGAATTCGAGTCAAGAATGGAATTTGAGCTACCCCATCATCTCTCGTGCCTTGAAAAGTTGCTTCAACACTATTCCAATCAAATCTCGCCGAGTTCCGCGTTCCCTGCGACTATCTTCCGTTGGTCGCATTCATGTGCAATATAGCACGACTCGAAACCCTTCTTCGTGGGTGGGGTCAATGACTGATACCTGTCTGGATCCGGAGTGGATGGCGGAGCGTCCCGTCGTTCTTGACTTCGACTTTCCCGCTGAAACGAGTATGGCAATCCTTAAAGACTTGCGGCGACTCGTCCCTATTAGAACCCTCGAGGCATTGTACATCGAAGGTTTCTTCGCTGGCTGGGATGGTTTTTGGATTGATCTTCTTGGCGCTGCTCGCAATCTCTCATTCATTCACTTGCGAGAAACACCCCAGGCTCTTGAAGATCTTCTCCTATCCTTGCGTTCGCGGAAGCACAGTTTAGCGCGGTCTATAGGGCGTTCACAAAAAGGACTAAATTTTGCCCCAGTACTCTCTCATCTTGTCCTTGACTACCTGGAGTTTGACCCCTTCTTGTCGTCCTTTACCGGGCCCTCTGACCTCTTTGATGTGCTCATCGATCGTGCAAACGAAGGTCGGGGATTAGACCACCTTGCAATTACTGGATGTACAGGTATCAGTGCCCACGACGTACGGTTGTTGCGAGAAGTGGTAGCCGATATTTACTGGGATGAGTTCGAAAGTCTCGACAATTATGACCTCGAATCTGATTATGACTCACTCGAAGATGACGACCATGACGATTACCGTTTCTACGATGATGGAGACTACTACTACGATGATGGAGACGACGACGATGACGACGTGGAGTAGGTGAAAAAAATGGTACGATTCAGCCGTCCAGTAGCTAGGACTTATCGCTTTCGCGTAACTAATACTTCCTACACTCACTTTGAACACCAAACATGTATACACTTGGTACGCGATGTTTTCAATATAACAGTGGGGTGTTACTGATATTACTTCTCGTACAATACATTCTTGACTCTGCAAGTCCACATCTATTCATATTCATACATGCGACATGTCATATTTTGTCGTTAAGCCATAAACGTTTGCAACAGTGTTCCATAAATACTGCCAGCATTGAACCCCCAAGTCTATATATAGACTGGGTGTCACAAAATCGTGTTCAACGCGCTTCGCACATCCCTCGTATCACTGAGGTCTACAAGAAGGGGGCAGATGTCTATCAGTTCTGTATCGTGAGGATCGTTAAACCATGAGGATATAGGCACGGCATTTGTAGGATGGAAGATATATGAAGCGGGCGAATTGTCGATGATGATGGTATCTGCCATAGGACGTCCCAGTTGCGACAGGTCCTGAAAATAAAGATGATTAGATATGTGATTTTATTTATTGAGGGAGCACACAAACCTTTACATAGTTTCCTCTATATCGGAAACAACTTTCCCGGAAGAGCCTATGCGAAACGGAGTTGCAGAAATCAAGACGGTCCAACACTGGATTTGCATACTAAAGGCGACGAAACAAGGAAGAGAAAGATATCAGTGAAGTTCTATACCCCAGTCACCTGTAACAAACGCACGGAACCCAGACTTGCAGTGTACACTACCACTTCGTACTTCTCACCCATCGCTCGTAGAAAATCGTCTACTCCTGGGCGTTTCTGTACGTACATACTGTGCCAGCGATGCTCGATTTCGACGGGAACGACGAAGTCTGGATCTGGTATGGGCTGATAGCGAGAAAAGTCAAAAGCGGACCTAGAATCGGAGTGGAAGAAATACCATGAAGTTACTATGGACGAGGGTCTCATCTAGGTCAAGCACTAAACACTTCTTGCCAGCATGTTCAGGCGCGATTGGCGGCAAAAGTGGACACGGACTTCCGTCCTGCAGACTTCAAGTCAGAAATAGATCCATTGGACCACGTATCTACTCACAGGGCCAATGGGAATGCCTGCACCCCCATTCCTGATCAACTTTTCGTCTTCTTCGGTCAACTCAAACGGAATGTCATCCAACTCGGCAACCTGTTCGGACTGGCGATGTGAAGAGGTCTTCAATACCTGACCAGGAACAGCAGAACCTGGCGGCTGCACGGCCCCACTGGTAGCGCCCCCAGTCTCTGCGATAGGTAGCACGTCCTTGGGAGGGACAGGAGGTTGGCCTTTCTCCTGTAACGGTGCCACGCCATCGACATCAATGTCATGAGCTCGGGTGTTGTTGCCAACACAGAAGAAGAGCTTGCGAAAGAACCTGGCGAAGAAGCTCTCGTTGGATTTATTAACACATTTGATGCCAGAAGACCCAACGTGGTCTTTGGATTGAGAGCGACACCGGAGACTGCTGCGCCTGCAATGATCTTGGGCAAGGAGAGTGGAAGTGGCCGGAGATGCTTCATGCTTTTCGAGTGCCGGAGATGCAGTAGATGATGAAGAAGTAGATCGACTGGCACTGCCTGTGTTATCTTTGGAAGAAATAGAGGGATGAACGCGTGGCCGGTCAGTGGCATGCGGCGTCTTCAAAAATGAATCCTTCGAAGGTGCGGACGCAGCAGCCTTCTTATAAGTTGGAGATTGAGTATCTGATGGCATGATATTTACAGTCCCGACGTCGGTATCTTTATCAGAGTGGGTCCTCGAACGAGGGGTTGTTGATAAACGACAAGTAGTAGGACGGGTGGGAGAGCCGAACAGTGAGCTTCAAGTTGAAGTACACTGCGGGAGGTAATACTTTGGTATTGAACTGCGATTGTGAACAGTCGATATAAAAAGGGGGAGAGTTGGTGCAGGGACCTACTAGTATTAGTATGACGATTTGAAGGCCGTGTGGTCCCACAATCTGCCTACTGTATTGCCTCCCGTCAAACAGCACTCACGGCCGTTGATTTAAGCGTCAATTAATTGCGGCCGCGCGGAAACAACAAGGCAGCGCCAAAAAAACGTTACATATTGCGTCTTATTGGCCGTAATGTGAATCTGAACCAGAAACGGCATCTTGAGTCCAAGTGACTATCATATCTGTTGAAGATAACCAACCAGTGAGTTGGTCATTATCAAATTGAACTACATAGGGGGATGGTTTACATAGTACAAACTAAATCAACTCGTGGTGAATGTCACGACTTGAACAGGAAGGCTGCAAACCGTCCAATGTCCGAAATACTTTTGCAAATGAGAAACCTTCCGTACTACACATAAACCTAATTCCAGGGAAGTGGAGCAACAGGTTAGGTGCAAACGCTCTTGATCCGACCTATCCTTCTTTAGGGGCTAGGCGGCCTTAATAGCGCGGTTGTGGCCAAAGCATGGCTGTGCTAGTAGGTGGATACAGATAAGAGTGTGTGCGCCGCCCTTTTCGTCGTACCAATGGATAGCCTGAAGCTGTATTTGGGTTAAACACTGGTTATCTTCTACACTCACTACAATCGAACTTTGAATCTGGAACTCAATAGCTCCACATTGAGTTGGACTAGAACAAGAAAAAAACGTGTTGTGTTGCTATTGAGATGGGGCCGGAGTTCCTTATCATAAGCATGATGCAGATGATGACATAGGGCCCAGCCCCCGACTCATCAGCTCGAGATGGATGTGAAGGTGTTAAAGCCGGGTCGCGTTCACCACACCGGCGGTATGAATTTGAAATGGACAGAGTGAAAGGAACATTAGTTGCTTTTCATTTGTGAGAGGGGATGATTGACCTCGATCGTGCAATGAACATGAACAAACCTAGGAGGCTAAACGTGCCTAAGCGTGGAAGTAACATGTGTGGTCCCTGCTGCAGTGACCGTGGACAAACAATCACTTAGTCAACAATGAGCTTCGTCCAAAAAAGGAAAGTCTTGTTGACGTTATTGTTTAAACCTATAATATTTTGTGGTGCCAGCAGTAAGTTTCGCTGTCAAGACAATCCACATCTTTTGTTTCCGCGTACTAGTAACTACCCCGACTATAACAGCGCCCACAATTACTGTGGATTTGTCCGCGGGTGGGTAGTATAAAAACCTTACCCTGGCCATGATGCATGAGTGCTTCGACCTGCTTCCACTCCTGCCCGAGTGCACCGGCCCCGCTTGCATTTCCGACCCCCTCCGCTATCTATCATTACCATTATTGTAACAAAACGCTACCTTTAGGGGTAACTGCTCAAAAAAATTTCACCACGTCTGCGACGGCCATTCGTGATTTTCATTCACTTCCTCGTCACTCCTTTTGAAAAAAAACCTATCATTCACAATTTCACACTCGTCGCTACCTTCAACATGTCTGGTCGCGCCGTTCCCCACCATGCATACCTCACTTCCGACCCCTGGAACGTTGAATCTAAACCAAGGTAAGGCTGGTCTACGGCGTACGCCGCCTCAAAGTTGTTACTGATCTTTTCTTGCCCCGATCGTTATAGGGGAAAGACGTGCACTAGCATCTCATGCGCTAAATTTATTGAACGCCAGGTCGTTCGTGCATGGAAGCGCGTCACCGGGGTTACGCGCAAACCCCAACGGGCTTCTTTCCTTCCCAAGGATTTCATCCTTGTCACTTCTCGCCGCCGCAGCGTGATGTTGGCCTAAATAGTCCCGAGAGGAAGAGGAAGCATCTTTGTTGTCACAACAATGCGCAGGCGCATACAGCGAGATGAGCTTCTAAATCGCACACGTTCATTTTTCTATCTGGGACATTATATCATTATCTAATGCTGCATTATAATATTCATCCGGGACTCTAGGTTGTATTACTTTTACAGTATGCTACTTCTTAATTATTAATCCAGTGTATCCATCGAAATAGACTGAGAAGCCAAAGCATGAAGTCAATGTGATTGGTATTTGGCCAGGATATTAACACAGTATTGAGCACCGCTGGCTTACCAGGGTTACATAAATACTGTCCGCGACATTGAATCATGAGCGTTCACTATCATTGCCTTTTGACGTAACAGTCAAGGGACAGCAGTCTTGACTAAATTACAATTCACTGCCCTAGAACTAGTAGTTCATATCATGAAATCGTTACATAAATTTACATGTGATCGCTCATCAAGTCAAACCTGTGTCCGACACCAGCCAACCAAAAATTAAGTTATTACAGCGGGATCAACTGCGAATGCGAACGGTAAGTATACAAGCAAATAAAACGCCAACGAAAAACTTACCCCGCGTGCAATTTGGGTTATTTGTTCCACACCACTCTGCAAGCGTGACACTTCATCCTTGAGATGACCAATTTCATGCTGCAAGTTGTCCTTCTCAGATGCATCCATTGCAGCGCGATTTTGGAGATCAGCGATGTTCATGCGAGCATTGCGAAGATCTTCAAGGATGCCTAAGCATCGCTCTTGTGATGCTTGGGTGTTCCTATTTGCTGCATCAAGTGCATTCCCCGCAGCGGTCAGGGATGCTTGCAGATCCGTGACCTGTGTTTGTAAGGAAGATATCTGAACCGTGTATTAAACTTTACCGCATAACGGAGAGCCGAAATCACTTACCTCTGGAAGGAACATGTGAGATGACGATCGAAAACCCCCCACGAACCCAGCAAAATAGGAAATGGCAAAAGAAATGGGGCGGAAATGTGAGCCAGGTGTTTGAGAGTTCTGCCTACCAGAATAGCCATCATCATTACCAGAAGACGTGACTTCGGAGGATGGTGCTGTGGATAAAGGTGGTGACACAACCACTCGTCGCCGAGGCAGTGACTCGGGTGTAGGGAGACCAATGTTTCCATTGCTGTGACTATAGCTCAGCGTGCGAGCACTGCAGTTAAAGGTCGGTACAGCCCATGAGCTAGCGGAGTCTTTATGCATCGAACTTACGGTGTGAAGGGAACAACCCGATTTTCAGGGGGTTCTTCGGACTGCCTATACACAACAAACATGAATATGATACCCAATAACACAGCGGTAATATGTAAATTGCTCACTGACATCAAGTCCATCGAGTCATCACATTCATTAATCTCGTTGTCTGCGACGGTGTTCATTTGATTGGCAGTGACATTTTTTTCTCGACTTAAAGAGGATGCCAAATCCTGATACTTTCTGGAATAATGGAAAGAACATCTAGCTGCCTCTCGTAATGGACATCAGGATAAAGCACAGCGGATATCATGCTCGCCCACCTGGAGCACAGTCGGTGTTCGATCCTTTCCAAATACCTTGGTTGCAAGCGACATGTATGCACGGTATTTTTCCCGAGCTGATAATGATCCATATCCATCCAGGACTTCTCGAAAGCCGCGATAACTGTGACAATGGAAGACGGCAACATGAGGGCGCATGTTCGATCAATTATATGCCAGCACTTGCATGTCATAGAAACTGGACTGGATTTCGATTTGTTGGACCACATCCCGCTGACGGCCATTGTGGGCAAAGGTCAAGTCGATATGCCCATGCTCCCACTGGAAGGAGGACGTTCGTTTTCAGTACTGATAACAATCTACATCGTCGGGAGACGTCTTACGAAGAATAAGAGCACCCGCCGCAAGTAAGTATGTTGGCAAGGACCTAACCTCAAGTTGGCAGCGCTTGCACAGCTTTTCACTGGATCGATGAGATGTGGCGAAAAAGGATTAGGAATCAAAAAACGAACTTGTAGTCTTGAATTCCTCAAATGATATGCTCAAGGTATCCGCTGGACCAAGATTGCGATTTTCATCGCAAATGAACAGCAAAGTGGGACAGACAGCTATATCGCAAACGTTCACGGCAGGTCGGTGTCAAAGTAAAAACGCCACTCGCCATTTTGTTGCGCAAGTTTGTGACCAGCCCGAAGTTTATCGAGTTTTAACCGCCCTTCGGGTGTGTGCGCTGTCGTGGAGACGTCGAGGTATGTACTCCCGCGTCGAATGGGGGGCATATTTGAGCAAATGAGATACTAGGAGAATAGTTGATCAACCGAATGACAGTGGCGAGTCGCGTAGATTATAAACCTGAGCAACACAAAAACTGAAAAGATTGCACGCTTGTAACCGATCGTGATGCATGAAGACCCTTTCATGATCGCTATGCGACGGCTTATTGTCAGGATCTACCTCGAGTCGAGAGACAAAGAATTACAAAATTAAAAGCCCCCGAATCTCAGTATGCTGTGACGCACTATCACGAGCGTCAATCTATTAAATTGATATGTAGTATTGTCTCTGTAAGTGCTCTACTTATAAGTAAACAATACAACGAAAATATAAACAAAAGCTATAGCTCAAAGTGATCCGCCCAATGTCGTAACACGTCCTGGCCCTCTAAATGTTGCTTGAACATCTTGGGGTCACGACAGATTATCATGGCATGTGAATTGCGTACACCCGCAAAGAAGGCCCGTTCTTTCTTCAACTGCGGTATCTTGTTCAGATTCTCTATGCACTGAAGTTGACCGGGTGTCAACAAAGGTTGGTATGGAGCAGGCTTTGATTGTGATTTCTTCTCTATTTCCTTGGTAGGCTCGGTGGGACTGGTCTCACCAGCGGGGTCGGCACCAGGTATCGACGATGTAGCGATGGGAGTGCCAGCAGGGTCATCGTATAAATCAACTGCAGCGCTTTCGAGCTCGCTCTCCAGTTGACCGATAATGTGAACAAGTCTTTCTCTGGTGGATTGCGCTTCAAGATGCCTTACTCGACCACGAGACTGGTGCGATTGAAATGATAGACGGATGAGAGCAAGACAGATAAATGTCGGGAAAAGGATCGGTAGGAGTGTATAAATGGCCTATATCATTGCTGAGATCAGGCAGTAAGTTCAGAGGATATTTGCATACCAAGTTTAGAGGAAACTCGGCTTGGAATCGCGGGGGTAATGGTGCGCGCATGTTACGGACAGTCTCAAACCAACTTTGCGACTCTTTCGGGGTTGCAAGTGATGAAGGAAGGACAGAGTAAGATTTGATGACATGCTTGTATTCCTCATGGAAATCACTAAAATATGATCAGAATCAACTCATGCAAGACGAATCAGGCCATTACATTTTGATGCCATTCTTCTCGTAATCGGCAAAGGGGTCTTCTGCGCTGATGCTAGAAGTGACGTATGGTACAGTCATGTCATTGATGCTAGGATCACAGTCAGAGATATTAGACGAAAGCAAGATATTTGAGCTTACGCATTAGCATATATTCTAATATTAGGAAATAATATCAATGCCTGATAAAAAATGCGGTCAGGGTCAGCAAGGACCTCTACGAGTGGCCTTCCTCGTGGCGACCATTTGTCGACACAAAAGAACTGCTCGCCAGAACGAGAAAGAAGCTTCGGGCCTAGAAATGAAGATATCGAGGAGAATGTTGAAGGGAATTTAGGTATGCCGATGTGTGGGGTGGCTAAAGTGTTGAAATTCACAGGTTGCACCGTCTCGAAAAACTTCGACTGGTGAAGGACACTAGGTTTGCTCGTTAGATCATCAAAAAGAGCGAGGATTCTCACACACACCCAATGGCATAACGGGCAACCAGGCCCCCAAGACTGTAACCAGTGACCGAGAAGCGAGTCACCTTCCGACCTTCCTTCTCTAAGTCTGCGGTTTTCTGTCGAATCTGGTTTTATGCATTGAGAATCCTCAGATTTTTTAACAATAATAAATAGAAATACCTCTTCAGCTACTCTTTCACCTCCCCAGTCGATTCCGTCATATGTGGATTCATCCTTATTGGTTTCAGCGACAAGAACCTCAAGCTTGATGTCACCGTCCTGGACTTCGCCCTTCACTTCGTGAATTATTTTGTTCGCATGGCCAAGATGAGAGGGATTTCCCCACATCCCATGGATCAAGACAAGTAGATGGACGTCTGGCATGAAGTGGCTAGCAATAATTAGGCGATACTGGTCTGGCCGCTGGCAGCTGATATACAACAAGAGATTAAGACAACCGCAAGAAGACGGGAAGTTATAAATACAGAGTCATGGACCTCATGCCCATATACTTATATATATGCGGAATGCTGCTGCAGTAGCTTCTACAGCGTGGGTGTCACGGTCAAGACCGCGTCACCGGCCGGCAGTTAGCTGCGCGCACACTTGTACTTGTTATGTAATGCAATATGCATATGGGCATGGTTATCTTGCAATTGAACGACGACGCGTAAATATCGAAGTCTCAAGTTTTAGTCAATCATGAGTTTACACGTGTCGTAGTAAATGGATTCCCATCTGTATCGTTATACCATCACAAACGCGACTGCACATGGGGGTATGCGTGAGGATGAGAGGTGCAAAACAAACCAGGGTCTCGGAATCTGGTCGTTAAATGAAGCGTTTCGCTTGCAAATACCGGGCATACCCTCCCCCTTTCTCCATGAGTTCATTCTGTGTCCCTTCTTCCTGGACAATTTCATCGATGTACCTGCGGTGACCACATCAGTGAGCATTGGTATTCGACAGACAGAAACTCACAAAATGAAGTCCGCATGTCGAGTGAGATTTCCAAATCGGTGAGTGGAGAATATCATGGTCTTGTTGTCTCTCAAGTTCCGTAGACGCTCGAAGAGATTTATTTCCACCAATTACCATCTCGAAGAAACAGGGTTGCGCACCATGTTCGGCCGTAGGATTCAGAGAGGCACTCGGCTCGTCGAATAACAGCATGTCAGCGGAAGACTCGGTTTCAAAGGCCAATGAGCGCATGAATGTGCGGGAGCTATTTGAATAATCGACACCGAAACCTGAGAGGTCAAGGTATGGTTACGTACATAATTAAATCATTATAGTCATCTCGTTTCGTTCCTTCCTCAGTTGTCTACGACTGAGGTCTGGCGTTTGTCTAGTCCTCCTAATATAACACGCATAAGCTGTGCTAGAAAAACAAGAACAACACCACGACAAAGATCAGGAATCATGTCATCATTAAGCACCTAGATCCATTGTGGAGAAACTAAGAAAAACAGCAACTGCTCTGAGCAGGTAGTACTGTAACCCCTAGTCAACGCGTAACAACAGGAAATCTCAGTTAGGACATCGGCATAGTGCCAATCCACATCGTATGATCATAATGTCAAGATCCGGGCCGCCGGGCGGCAGCTCGTGAACCACTGTAAAAGCTAATACATGCACTGATTAATTGTGTCACGGCCAAATAATACATTCTGAAGCAGTAGCAGCGACATACGTCTGGTAGTTCACATTAAATATGGTAGCAAACGGATTCTTATTTGTATCATTATCACCTGTTATACCATCACAAACGCGACTGCACATTGGGGTGTGTGCATGAGGATAAGCGGTGCCAAACAAATCAGAGTCTCGCTATCCGGTCGTTAAATAAAAGATTTCGCTTGCAAATTCCAAATACGAGCATACTCTCCCTCTTTTTTCATAAGTTCATCGTGCGTTCCTTCTTCCTGGACAGTTTCATCGATGTACCTGCGGTAACCACGTCAATGGGTACTGATGATCGAGCAGACAGAATCTCACAAAATGAGGTCTGCATGTCGAGTGAGATTTCCAAACCGGTGAGTGGAGAATATCATGGTTTTGTTATCCTTCAACTTCCGTAGACGCTCGAAGAGATCTATTTCCACTAGTTACAATGACATCCATCTCGAAGAAACCAGGCTGCGCACCATATTCGGCCGTAGGATCCAGAGAGGCACTCGGCTCGTCGAATAACAACATGCCGGCGGAAGACTCAGTTTCGGAGACCAATGAGCGCATGAATGTGCGAGAGCTATTTGAACGGTCGACACCAAAACCTAAGGGGTCAAGGTATGGTCACGCACATTGCAAGCCGCTGTTTCTCCCCACGACTGATTTCGAGCTTTGGAGGCCCCAAAAAATAGATATCGTCGATACTCCTACGATAAGAGAAGTCGATGGGCTGCCCAAAGAGCATCGTGGTATCTTTAGGGAGGTTCTTATAGTAAATAGTCTCGGGGTGGTCAAGGTGGGTATCGAATCCGCGAGGAAGCTCGTCAATGAAGTCTTCTGCGCCGCCGAGGCGGGCAGCTTCTCGAACCTTGTCATCGTCATGTGCGAGGGCAGGGTTGCCAAGCCCAATGTTCTCGCGCATCTGCGTGTGCGTTAAATATATCGCTCCTGGAGTGCACGAGTATGGCTTACGGAGAGGGGGAATTCCGAATAATCTTGGAAGAGTATGGACATAGCAGCACGGAGGTCAGCGAGTCTGAAGGTTTTGATGTCGCGGTTGTCGATGAGGATGGTGCCCTCTGTGGGGTCGTAAATACGGGAAATCAGTTTCAAGATTGTACTCTTTCCAGAGCCATTCACACCAACAACAACCTGCTATAGTGGTTAGAGAGCACCACAAAAGTGGAGAAACTTACACAAAGCTGACCAGCCCCGATCTTGAATGATACATCTCGCAGAGCGAACCTGTCGCCGCCAGGATACTGGAACGAAACATTCCTGACATACATGCATGAGGAATGATTGTGAAGCAATGAATGACCAATCCACCTGAACTCAACAGAAATACCATTCCTAAAAGACTGTTGGCTCTCGGGGAATGGCTCCGTGCCATCCACTACCTTATTCTGTATCTCCTCCATCTCATACATGTGGCATAGTGTGTACAAAGTGCTCCGAAGTTGTAACAGGTTAGATGATAAGAAATCTGTGTCGCGGAATGCTTGCTTGATAAGTATGAGTGACGCCAAGGAGATGGGAGTGGTCATTGGGTTTATCAGGACATGAAAGGTGAAGAGAATCTAATTGATTTTGTCAGCTTCGTCAACACCAAGGTCAACTACAGATACCTGAGGTAGCATATGCATTGTTTCTTGAAGGATAAACGCGATGCTCAGAGAGTCTTTGAAAGAACGAGATTGTTTCAGAACTATGAATCCAACCGCATCATGACCAACGCGTTGAGCTGCTTCACGAAATTCTGGTCTCGACGGAATAAGAATAAGAATGTCTGGTAAGGTGCGTCGACATACGTGCACTGATGAATTCGCCAAGGTTGCCTGCGACAAACTCCTGGCGGTTGTCATCTGAAAAAACGAGGCGCCGCAGGCCATGCATGCGAATAAAATCATCATTGGTCGTTGTCGCGGCGCAAACTACATTTCTGGCTTAGACAAAGGCTTAGGATATTGGTCATTGACCTACCCAAAGATCTAAACATTGCCTGTCCTGCACTATTCCAGGGCAATAAATATTGCAAAAAGCTGAGAACCACAAGAAGTAGGCCGTCCCGTTGTTCCCACATGACCGTGATCAAAACCAAAAGCTGAGAGAGCAGACGAATGAGCTTCATTGCGATATTTGTTAACTGCCTGATAGTGTCCCAAGCTATGGGATGACTCCAATCATTGGAATCGTGCAGCATGCGCAAGCCTTCAACAGATCTGAATGTGGGCACGTCGAGGCGAGCGATCTGGTGGAACATGTGCTCATGGTAGAATTGTTTGATGTACAAAATCAGAAGGGGTGTTATGCAGGCTCGGGAGTATCTGAGAAAGCGCGTAGCAACTGTACATATAAGGTGTGCCACCACAAAATGTACGAGTACCGTCGTGTCCACGGTACGTGTCTCCATTGTACTCTCTACCTAGCGCAAGATAAGCAGGCAGAGCAGATGAAAATAGAAAGGATATTACAAGACGGAGCAATTGTCCGGAGTACCTGTGCAGCGATATTATGAATGTACAGACAAGCCGCCTGAATCATTACGACACACCACAGCAAAACAGCGGGTATGAGGGAAGCTAAAACTTCCACTAGTAAGTATGCGGAGAGAAGCATGGAGCATCGTCTGATGCTAAGTACATCCTTGAACATGCGAACTAGATAAGGAACGCTTTGGATTATCAGTGCATATGCCTCCGACATTGATGAGAATGGTATGCGCGGCAAAGCTGATTGGCGTTCCTCGTAGAGATCCCATATACCGATGCGGGTATGCTTGAAACGGCGGGCATCCTTGTGGTCGAATTCTCCTGCACGGACTTTCATTGGTCTCTCTTTCCTGATGGTGGAAGAATAAGTGGGTCAAAGTTGGAGAACATCTACAGTGACTCCCGTGGGGTATGAGACGGGCGTTAGGTAAATCCCGAACAGGCAGCCCTGAGAGTCTAATCGGTGGGTGTCATCTTACATGACCGACACTCGTGATGAATTCATTGATATCAGGGTATGGCCTGGAACTTTTGAAAAGGCAACAATATTTCATATATTGTCAGAGCTCTTTGGAGACTGGATGTTGAACGTTGATGTTGCATAGACAATCATGCATACCGCGGTATGCTTAAGATTGGAATAAATGAACGGAGTGAACCAGAAATGGTAGGGTATTTCAAATTACTAAGCAAGGCACGCCCCTGCGACTTGCCCATCAATGGTCCCACGTTGGCTATACCTTGGTTCACATCGCAACATACTTACAGAATCAAGGGTCTATACACTTCCTTCTTATCGATCAATCCAGGGAAGAAAGTCATCTAGGCCAATTCCTGTGCAGTCTCACATCCGAACATTTTTCACCTCAAATAACACAACATGGACCAGATCAAAAAGCATCATTAGGATATCATGATAACACGCATAAGCAGTGCTGGGAAAACAAGAAAAACATCGCAACAAAGATCGGGTATCATATCATCACCTCATTAAGCGTCGTAATTAATAACCATCGAAGTCGGCCACGGGCTCTGCAGCATCTTCTCGTTCAAATACGCATAATGCAGCACCGGAAGCGCGCCATCCGAGAACCGCGCAAGTTTACCTGACTGTCCAGGTCCACGACGCACATTCTCCAGCGCCAAGACAGCGCGAAGGACTTCGGCCATCATCGTAGATGCAAGTTCATCACCTAGGACCTTGAAGCAACCGTCATTTGGAAGATAACGCTCGCGCGGTGTGCGGGCGGCGTTATGGATGCGGGGGTTGGGGAAGGCATCTTCCTGTTGGGTTGGGCTGTGAGAAAAGGACGAGGATTTTACCAGGTGGTTGACTTACGTTCATGTTTGCACTGGCAATGTGCAAGAACAGACGTTGGCCCTGCTTGATGTTCAGCGACTCTATGGTTTCATCTTGCTTGGCGATACGGTAGACACCAGCGAATGGTGGGTCAATTCCTGAGTTCTCCGTCAGAAAATGAGCGCATAAGCCAGAACGAAACACATACGGAGCGCCTCAGTAATATAAGCAGTCACATTACTAAGGTCCTTCGCATCAACTTTCAGGTTCGCCGCAACCGTAACCTCCGAATCATACTCCTTGTGAACGAGTAGATTGACGACATTGGTCAAGGCTACAATCCTCAGTTTCCCTTGTGCATAAAGAAACAAAAAGAACATACCCAGAGACATCTCAACAGTAGCACCGACCAACAGCGCCAGGATCGAGTTCACGACCTCCTCCGTCGAACACCCAAACTCAAACAAGCGCTTCACGATCTCATTATGGTTCTTCTTCTTGCCAAAAAGACCAGACACCGTGCCGATCAACCCAGCGAACGGTAGCTTGCTCCCAGCACTCCCAAGAGCAGTCTTGATCAAATGCGTCAGTTCTTGCACGTGCTCCTTTACTCTCTGCCTTATCGGCATGTAGTAAGCGAGATCCACCTCAAGGAAGATGAATCTTCAAAGAAAAAAAAAAACATCAGCGATCGTCAGGAAAAGAAGCAAGGTATAAGACGACTGACTGGTAAATCTCCCCAAGCATATCGAACAACTGGGATTCGGTGAATACACCATGAGGATTCTGTTTTGTCTTGATCGGAATACCAGCCTACAATATGATCAAGTCAACATTCCGCATCATCCTGCAAAGTTAATAGACGTACAATTTCCGTAGCAGCCCAATGCAACGGCACGAACTTCAACACATCCCTTACGATGTTCACACCACGCGTCTTCTGCCCGATCAGCGAGAATGAATGCTGCTCGATGAGCTCCTTCGTCTTGTTGTGGAAGTACGTCCCGATCGCACTGATGGCTTCCGGAGAAGGAGCAAGCGCACTGATGAATTTCTTTTGCTCTTCAACGCCGTTTGCAGATGCCGTAAAGAACCTGTTTACCTATTTTGTCAGCGCTGATCTAAGCCAAACTTGTCGGGTGTAACGTACCCTTTACCCTGTAGGACCTCTGCTGCGCGATCAACGTACTCGGGTACGTATTTGTCAGTGCTTTGCAGCACCTGGCCAACCTCCACGTAACCATCAACAGTAGTAGCAGGTTCGCTCTGTTTTGGCCTTGCAAGATTGTAGGCATCAAGCTTGCCAAGGTTCTTCAGGTACCCCTGCATCGCATCGGGGTGTATGAGAGGGAACCAAGTGTAGATACTGTCTTTGCTGTAATCATTGGGCAGCGTGCGGAGGAAGAGGCGGCCGAGGGTGGAACCGAACCCGTATGCGTCAGGGTCGCGCTGGCAGTCGGCAAAACCCCAGGCGGTCATGTTGTAGGGCGTGAAGTCCTGCGTGTAGAAGCGGTCACCACGCGTCAAGGCGAAAGCATCGGAGAGAATGGCACGGGAAATGGTGTACCCTGTGCCACGTAAGTATTCGCTAGCATGGGTTAGATGAAAGGGGTCTTACCTGGGCAGAGACCCGCACCCTCGATAAGAGGCTTGGTCTCCTCGGCTTGGAGACCGACGTACAACTCCAGGTTGTCGATGTGACCGTAGAGCTTTTCAGCGGCGTCAGCAACTTCGCGGTTAGGATTCCATTCCAAGAAACTGGTGTATGCTACAACAAAGTAAGCATCCACGAGTGGGGTTGGAACTGAACCACTCACTCTTCAAGCCAAGGAACTTCCTGAAGTCATTGAGCGAGCAAACGCCCCAGGCTCGGTTGGCCTCGATACCCATGATCTCGTGGAGACGCATGATTGCGGGCGTGCTACGAGCACCAAAACTAGCAGCACGATGGGAGGTTCTGAGAGACTATCGTCAACTCTAGCACAAGATAAGATATGATTATCACTAACGCGCCCTGGAGCCAACTCGCAAGGTCAGAATCCCTAAACGATCCCTTGTTAGGACCTTCGGTCTCACGTTGAAGGCTGCAAGGAAATGTAAGCAGTAGCACAAGCTGTAGGTCCCAAAATCACTCACTTGCCAAATGTCCAGTGCTCGAGATCCGCCTCGAGCTTTGTGAGTGCAGCTTCCTTCGTATAAAAGTCTTTCAAGGTGATATCCTCAGGTTTCTTGTCAGGGAACAGCCCCTTGAACTGGAGAGTGATCCACTCCTCGTCTTCGACGGAGGTTGTCGCATGCCATCTGTACAAGCAGTTGAATTCAACACTGCAAGCATTTCCACGGCCACGCTCGAAGACCGAGTGGTCCTCATTACGAAGTTCATCGAAAGGCTCCAAACTCCAGTTCGAGCCTTGTCGAACGAGGCCCAGAATGGCGGAGAAGTAGTCGGAGAAGACGACGGCTGCAAACCATGCACAGTTGCATAAACGAGCGATCTGGAAAATTTCTTCGTCCTGCTTGAGAAGCTGGGCATGGCTGATGTGGTTGTGGTGAGTAGGATCCTTCCAGGTACCACGTTCATTGATTTCGAGTAAACGACGGGCAATGTACTGTGATCGAATGGCTCGGGTTAATGATCGTGGGAAGATGTGATGAACATACGTTGTGGTTTCTGTTGAACAACACCAAGAGGACACAAACTGCAGGAGGAAGGAAAAGAAGACGATCCTCTGCAAAGACATCTGGACGGAGTAAACCGCGGCCATCCTTGTTCCTGACCTATATTGATGACCTAAGATGTTGGCAGTTCAAAACTGATTTACAACTAACCTTATCCTGCATGTCTTGATCGTTTCCATACAAGGGAGCAAGATCAACGTAACCGGAAGTCATGTTGATATGTTGCCTGCCAGGAGTATGGTCCGAGCGGAAGACACTGTGAATAACGAGTGCTGCAAAGGAGAACATGAGGGCTGATAGACCCTGTGGATGCTCCACAAACTAGAAGTGAACTTTGGTAAGAGATTGAGGGGGACAAGGCTATGGATGAGTACCTTCTCTCTGCGAAGGAGGGTATCGAAGACGAGACCGGCATCGGGCATTTGGTTGCGTGGCAATGGGTTTGAACCTTGCACAGAGCGTGCATAAGGTGTACCAGCTTTTCCGAGATTTGGAGCATCAGGGTTGTTGCTTGAACCATCGGCAGCACGGAACTGATACTCGGGACCGATGTATGTAGCAGGAGGGTGAGCGAGGTCGTTGTACACTAAGAGAGAGTTAGAGAAGTTCAAGTGAAGCAGGGGGCACTTACAGGTCTTGATGGTGAAAGTGCGGGCCATATTGGGAATTTTCCCGTTAGGGTGTTTGGCCATGAATGACAACAAGTGTTCCAACTTTATTGAGAATGAGTATAAAGTTCTGCAATTGGGGTGAATATACTTACGAGCATCTTACGGTCATCAACTGCATCTGCATGCTTGATAGCATCAAGAGCGGCAGACTGATCAAGGTAAGGTTAAGTTGTATAAACAGTCGGGTGAGATGGACGACTGACGAGGGCAGACTCATTCAGTTCTTCCAAGGGGCGCTTCATCTAAAGAAGTGAGTTATAGAGAGAACCTTTTAAGTTCGGGGTTAACGTACGAGGTCCTTGATGTGGGCCAAGGCTTTGGCTGTTGCGTTGTCGCTCGTTGAAGGAGAGACATCGGCGAGTGTGGTCGGTAACATTGAACCATTCTATAAGTATATTAGTGTTGTACTGCAAATATCGGAAAAGAGAAAGCTTACAGCCTGAGCCTGGCTCTTCAAGGAGAAGCGGGTGGAGAGGGATCTGTTAAGGGACATGGTGAAGAATGAGGACCTGGAGGTTCCAATGAGCGTCTTGGCATTTTATAGGGCAAACTGGTACCGAGCCGGAAGTAAGTTCGAGTTTGAACCGAATAACGTGTGGGTGCACATCTATCAATGCCATATTGCCAATTTTAATTTACTTCTTTACGGTGTTCGTATTAAGCGAAGCCGTACCGGTGTTTGAAAGATCACTTCTCCGCGAACTCATCTTGGAGGAAGATGTGAATGAGTTGCTGTACGAGTGACCTATTGGTCTTGTTCACTGTGTTGAACGATGATGAGTAGTAGTAGTAGTAATATCAAGACCCCAACGACATCGACGCGTATTTTTGCATCATGTGAGAACGAAGGAATCTAGACTGGTATGTACAAGGGCGTAACGTCTAGCTAGAATTGTAACGTAGCGACCGACTCGTGACCTATTAACTTTGACCACAACAACATCATGGACATCTACTTTATCAAACAACAATTCACACTCGGTGCATACCCCGCCCTCATATCACTCCCACTCCCCGATCCTTCATCACCCGACTACATCCCCACTCTTCTCTACAAGGCCCGTGCACACCTCGCCCTGGGCGACAATACTTCCGCGCTTACCCTCGTGCCTACTGACACGGAGAATATCGCACTCCGAGCGGTTGGCGCACTCGCAAGGAACGAACAAGGCCTAGAAACACTCCGTGACCTGTGCGTGGAGATAGAAGGCGATGATGAATATGAAGAATGGGAGAAAGAAATCGTCCAAGTATTAGCTGCAACCGCATTCGTACGTGCAGGCGAAATAGAAGAAGCCCTCGAAACCCTCAACAGCGAAGGCAAAATCGGCGATGAACCGTCAATAACCTTTTCTTCTTTATTAAATTATTCAACTCATTCTGATTCGTTAGAGCTGCCGTTTTGTCTCAGATATACCTCTCACTAGCTCGTCCGGCACTCGCACAGAAGGTCTTAGCACCAGCTTTGAAAGCTAACCCAGACGCACTCGTCCTCCAACTGGCAGAATCAGCCATTTCCCTTCTAACAGGCTCACAAGGCACGAGTGGTCAGCCATCCTCCCATATGTATGGTACTATCACTCAAATATAACAGGCGAACCATACGCGCCCGCTCTCTCATTCTACAATGAACAAGTAGCAAACCCTTCTATATCCTCCCCCGCTCTCCTAGTCGGGAGAGCAGTGGTCCGCATCCTCCGGGGGGAACTCTCCGCTGCTCAGAGCGATCTGGAAGAAGCAGAATCAATTTTATCGCGCGCTAAATGCGAGCAAGGTTCGAGCGATATGCTAGCCGCTATGGTCGTTGCTGCGGGCCTGAGTGGCACTAAAAAGGGCGAGGCAGATCAACTATGGAGGTAAGTCTGCGTCCACTTTCATTAGAGCGGTTTTAACTGGGTCCACGTCAGCCGCTTGTCCAAACAATATCCTTCCCATCCCTTGGTCACAGATCTCAGTGCTAAACAACTTTTGTTCGATGAATGCGCTTCCAAGTTCCAAGTTCCTCCGAGAGCTGTTGCTGTAGCATAGAATGTTTTCACGTTACGTGTAATGACAGAACACTGATCCGATCAGACATCTTTCACGGAAATGATTGACATCCCGGACATAACATGTCATTCATCCGTTGCCTAAAAACATGTCCTATCATATGGCACTGTAGACATTTGTGTAAAGGAATAAATTGTTCAAAGACAAGAACATGCGCGTATTGTGAATAATTAAAGTAAAATCCGATCCGCCTCAAACAATCGAATCCCTAGAGATTAGCTTGTGGAACAGGCATTATCTCCTCTTGAGCCAAGATGCCCGAAATCCGGGTTGCGAGGTCTGAATACTCCGTCTGGAATGCATTCTTCAAAAACCACTCCTTGCTCATGTAATTCCGGATGCTACAAGACGAGGTCAGCAGTGCAAACCAACAATTGAAACGATAACTCACCCATCCGGAAGGAGAACGACGACATTCAATCCCTCCGTCCCAGCGACGTTCCGCCCTTCTTCCGTCTTGAGCCAAGCCAAAGCGCCACACAGTGCACTTCCGCTGCTCCCACCGACAAGCAAGCCTTCTTTCCTCATAAGAGCCTGCACTGCCTTGAATGCATCCTCATCAGACGTCTTCATCCAATAATTCACATCCGACTCATCCCGAGAAAGAACATCGGGAATGAAATCATACCCTATACCCTCTACAACGTATGGGTTGCCTGCCCCACTAATGTTCAGACTGTTCGGCAGCGCAAGGATGCTACCAATCTTAAGTCAAAGTGAGCGATAGCTAAAGGAGGACAGTTATGCGTGGCTCACTGGGTCGACACCCACTACAATGCAGTTTGCGTTATGCGTCTTCTTGAGTGCGCGTGAGACACCTGTGATAGTGCCGCCTGTACCAGCACCGGCAACAAATGCGTCCACTTTCATTGAGGAGGGTTTCGTACGCGTGGATGGGGTTGAGGTGACTGAGGCAATAATCTCTGGTCCGGTAGTATACTCATGAGCGAGCGGGTTGTTCACCTCCATACACCCAATCAGTAAAGATAAAAACCAGCTCCTTCAGATCAACCTACATTCCGATATTGATCCAGTATGATCCCATGCTCAATCTCTCGCTGAAGCCTGCACGCAACACCTACGATCGTTAAGGAATTCAGCCACGAGGGGTTGAATCATGCCAGTAGGGTGCTCTACCTATGTGGCTCCTGGGCGAATCCCAAGGCTCTTCGTCAGGTGTACGGATGACTTGTGCACCAAGCGCCCTCAAAAGCGCTTCTTTCTCCTAAAAAAAGCCCCTTCTATCAGCGAACGACATGTGATTAAACGCAGTTCTCACAAGCGACATTTTCTTAGGCATGGTAATCACCACCGAGTATCCCTTATCTATAGTATTCAGTAACTATCCAGGCACCTGTGCATAGCATGTTTACCTTGATAGCGCACGCCATTGCGAGTCCAATTCCTACACGTCAAAAAAAAGTCATGTCAGCGCCCGCCCAGAATTCGGTAAGCGTGAACAATAACTTACCGGTATTCCCAGACGTGGGCTCGATGACGACGCTCTTGCCGGGAATAAGTTTACCCTCCTTCTCTGCGGCTAGAACCATCGCCTTCGCGATCCTGTCTTTGATGGAACCGCCTGCAGAGACAAACTCCAATTTACCCACTTGGCATAACGTTAGCCTATATTTTAATAATGGGGCTAGGCGCACGTACGGAGATTACACTTGAGGCCATGTTCTGCGGCTATCTTGTCGAGCCGGATGACGGGTGTATTGCCTACGGCGTCGAGTGCGTTATCCAGGATTTGTCTTGGAGTGAATTCCATGATTGGTGGTGGTGGTAGTGGTAGAGGGGTAGAGGTGGTGGTGGTAGTGGTGAAAAAAGGTCTGATCGGCCACAGCTAACGTGACGACGGTCATATCGCTCAGTGTTCCGAATTTGAT
Source organism: Suillus decipiens (assembly GCA_016695475.1). Classification (NCBI taxonomy): domain Eukaryota; kingdom Fungi; phylum Basidiomycota; class Agaricomycetes; order Boletales; family Suillaceae; genus Suillus; species Suillus decipiens. Next base: position 718,287 of record MU172925.1, on the reverse strand, counting down.
CGGATCCGAACCGGCTCGGATCTATGACCTCGGGAGGCGGGATTCTAGCAACCCGCTTTGTTATTTACAAGATAACGATTCTGCACACTCAATATCAAATCGTAGGCCTCCCCTCATCCAGTTCGCTAACTTCGTGTGCTCTCTGTACAAATCTCCAATATTGAGGTGGAAGAGGAGTGACAGGGTGAGTTAAATAATTTGATCAATATAGTATTATTGATGCGACACATACTCAGGTTGTCAAGTACGCGTATGTATTACCAATCGTTCCGGAGAATGTCCGCAGCAAGTCGCAATATCTACATGGCATAGTACTATACATCATAACTAATGACTTTCTGGTCTAAGACTGTCCGAATCTTCAATGCGAAGCAAGACGATCCTCATACAACGGCCATCTCCTTCCAATCCACGTCGCCAACTCTGTGTGATCTTTAAGTGCATTGCCAGTGTTCGGGTGGACAAGAACGCTTCGAAATGCATAGCTGGGTTAGAGAACAAACGTGAAACACTATAAATACGACACTTACTCGCAAGGCCCCCGATTGACCACAAGCCAGGAAAAGAATGCTCCGGTCTGGTGGGGGCTAAATGCATTTACCTCGAACATGGCAGTCGGGTGGGGACCTTAAAAGAAAAACGGTAAGTACCGTGACCATGCTGTATTGCATCAATAGGATAAGGATAAGTAGACGCGCACCAACTGGTTTATCCCAGAACTTATATATCCGCAACTGCGCAATGTGAGGAATGAATATTCAGGTATTGGATAATGCAAGAGAAAGAGCCTGCCTCTGGAAACTCCCTCCTTACACGCTCGTGTAGTTCTTTTGCATACTGCGCCTGAGCAGCCACAGCGGGCATGTAATAAACTAGCATCCATGGTAAAATTGAAGCTCCATTAACATGTGATCAGCTCGCTCACTGTGGAAGTCGAAACCATTCTTAGATGAATCAAATTGTTTCGGAAATTCGTCGTAGGCGGCCGAGCGGGGACCCGGTGGGTTGTACAAAGATTTTCCGTCAGGATTGAGAGTAGTTGGAAGAGGTTCTGCATCCTCATACCCTGCTAGAAGAGATGGCCATTGACTCATGTTTACTTATGATAGGGGGGTATTGGTTTCTGTGATGTCGGTTTTAGCGTTACGAGGAATGACGGTAACGAAGAGACTAGAGTCAACTTGGGGAGACCTTATAGGATTAGTGCAGGCACATCTGGGCGTAGAGTGGAGCATTAGTAAGGCATTTAAAAACTATAATCTGCATTTGTCACTGGTATCGGGATCACCCTCAGGAAAATATTGACCTATTGAGAGCTGATCTACTTCGGAATGTTAACAGGGCACTACACACTCGGTAGAAGAGGACGGAGAGAGACGTGCCGGTGTTCCAGAGCAGGTTATCCAGTGCACGCGATGAAGCTGAGCCATGCTAGGGGTTCGAAGAACCCAAGTCACGCGGATGCGACGACGTCATTGTGACGCTGCGTGACGGCGTTTCTATGAATCTATGCACAATGCACATGGCAATTTCTTCATTAGTTACTAGCTTCTCCTCTCTTTCTGAACCTCCGCGAAGCAGGTCGATGTTTAATGGGCACACATTCTGAATCTTCAGCTGGCAGCGAAGGAGCTAGTACAACTTCGAATAACTCGTCTAGACGGCGTCGGAGTGATCGCTGAATAGAAGCAGGTGATATTCTGAATCCCCTCACTGAGTGACTTCAAGTCCACTCTCGCTATAATTTCTTTTCAGAACCATTGGGAGTGTTGAGATACACATTCCACTGCATGTAATGTTGACCGGCACCCAAATTTCACTGCTGGTTGCCCGTGGGTCCTGCTTCTTCAGGGTCTATGTCAGCCACGAAGCCGCGAGGATAACTTATCATGAGCTCGAACGCATTCACCGGCCTCTCAACGAGCAACAATGGGAGTGACAGCGTGTACCTAAGACATATCACTTTCCGACTTGACCGGGGAATGTTCTCAGAGAACCAACATGCGATTTCTTGCACACTCATGAGATGAGATGTGGCCACAAAAATGGTATGTTGTATGCACCTACACCATCTAGGTTTTTTGATCTGAAGCAAAGTAATGTGCGGCCATAGAATGTCGTCCAATTCTTTTGATGCTTGTGCTGAGCTGTGGAAGGACTAGCACTTCAGGTGCGCCGGCGTGTCATAGATTTCGGAGAGCTCTTGTGAGTGGCGCCTCCTGAGTCGAGGTCCCGTGTCTCTGCAGACCTTCGACCCTGATTCGTCTCAGAAATCTAACGGAAAGCGCAAGATGACCAAGGGTGTGCACTCGCAAGGTGAACATGAAAAGCCTACAAAACGACGGAAGAAAGTATTCTTTGAGGGCCCTGACCCACTAACAACCAAACTCATGAAATATTTGAAAGACGGCACCCGCACACATGGCGTCCCCCTGACATTGTCCGTGCAGGGCATAATTCCCCAAAAAGGTACCTTTCGGCAGCCAGGACCCGGGGATGAGAGTGGTTCTAGGATTGCGTACCCTCTACCGCAGGTATTCTTGAACCTTACTCCACCTGCTATGCCTGATTAGCGGGTTATGCCTCGTCGTGCATGGTATCCTTCTGCTCAATGTATGTATAGGCATCCGCTTTTGGCGCAGTCTTTCGCGGGGCTTTGGGTTCAAGTCCTGATTTTGGAGGTGGGCTTATGGAGGTCTGATAACAAAGATGCTGGTCTCATCATTTTCGGACATGATATCAAGGGATAAGACTCTGTTCATGTAAGGTTGAACGAGGCGTCGTAGTTTAGTCTCATCTGTAGCGTACCCACCAGGTAGAGTTGTGAATGCACCAGCTAAACCGATCACAAACCACGATATATCTCTGGTATACTACATGAATGAATAATTCCAAGTTTCTGCAAAGACTGATGACGCATAGGATGGTGGATCTTCGTACTAGGGGACGCTCCGAATCCGAGTATCTTTTCACCTTAAACGAGTAGGGTTATACGAGACATTCCTCATATAAAGGCCATTTTCTTCCAATCCAAGTCGCCAACTCTGTATGGTCTCTAAGTGCATTGCCAGTGTTTGGGTGTACGAGGACGCTGAAACGTGTAGGTTAACGAGCTAAGGTGAAATATTATGAATATTGGCACTTACTCGCAAGGCCCCCGATGGACGACAAGCCAAGAAAAGAATGCTCCGGTTTGGTGGGGGTTGAATGTATCTACCTCGAACACGGCAGTAGGGTGAGGACCTTCGAAAATAAGGGTGAGAACCATACGGTGTGGCATCTATGGGATGGACAGATACGCACCATATTGTTTATCCCAGAAGTTATGTATACGTAACTAAGTTGTGATGAATGAACTATCGGATGATGCAAGAGAGAGAGCCCACCTCCGGAAACTCTCTCCTTATACGTTCATATAGTTCTTTTGCATACTGCGCCTGAGCAGCCACAGCGGGCATGTAATAAACTAGCATCCATGGTAAAATTGAAGCTCCATTAACATGTGATCAGCTCGCTCACTGTGGAAGTCGAAACCATTCTTAGATGAATCAAATTGTTTCGGAAATTCGTCGTAGGCGGCCGAGCGGGGACCAGGTGGATTGTACAGAGATTTTCCGTCGGGATTGAAGGTGGTTGGAAGAGGTTCTGCACCTTCATACCCTGCTAGAAGAGGTGGCCATTGACTCATGTTTACTGTAGTATAGGGGTTGCTAGTATCGTTACGAGGACGATAAGACAAGAATAGAGTCAACTCGGGGACGATTGAGTATGTCTGTACAATGATTAGTTTAGCGAAGGCATCTGAACAATTTATATTGAACAATTTATTCGTCGAGTCAGGTTGACTCGGCTCCAGCAATTGAGGGCTGCGACTACTGCGGGCTGCGATATTAATTTCCGCAATTAAAGTCGAGGAGTAACTCAATCAAGGTACAACTTGCCTGCTGATCAAGACCCTCCAGAATAGCCCTCAAATAGGCACAGTTCTGAGCGCCGATCGGCAAAATCGGACTTGGGTAGTCACTGACAAGATGGTTGAGACGTAATAAAGACTGCAGAATATAATGGATTTCAATGTTCCGCACAGAAAGGACTTTACGAGTAGATCCTCGTTGAGCAGCATTTACATTCGATATATAAGCCTGGAGATGATTGGCGCATATTGATAGGTTGAAAAGGCCTGCCCGTCAAGCATTCTGGTGATATTGTCTAACGTCGTTACGAATTGCTTGACCGAGAAGTGGAAAAAATAAGAAACACTGTCGAGGTCTTACTGAAATTTGATCAACGTGCTTGACGAAACTTCTGTAAGACCTCGACTCTACATGTCGATTCCACTCTCGAAAATTTCGTCGTCCCACCGTTCTCCATCGACTGGGCCCTTGACGCGTTTGGAGTCATGTTCGCGGTGGACCTTGCTGTCCATCTCGCTATGTCAACTGGAATGCGCCGCGTTTCAGGGGCACGAAGCTACTACAACCGTGCTCTGAATCCGAGGACGGTTTCGAAACACGATAGTGGTTGTAAGGAGTGCCACTCTGCTAGCTATGAGATTCCCTTTGTACCACTTTAGCTTTAGCCACTCGCTTAGATATAAAAGCATGTCCTTACTTTCCGTACCTCTAGTGAATCAACACCCACTCACCCATCTCTCATGAGAGATCAATCCCTGTGAAATTAATTACCAGCCTTGCATGACTTCGAGTTGAACACGTAGATACGCCTAATGTGCAAGTTGCAAAGATTAGTATTGATAACCTAGCATAGTTGCACAATACGTGCTTCCACGATATAACATGCACGAGTATTAGCATTTTGACAACTGGTAGTGAGCTCTGTGAAGAGTATGTTTGCCTCGTCATGTTTATGTGCACCGAAGAAAGCGATGACCTGCAGTACGTGATGAAGCAGAGAGTATGAGAGGCAGCTGTAGCATACCTTGATCAAGAGTATGAAACGAATAGTTTCTGAATCTTTGTCCATGTACATGGATGCAACATCAAATGCTGCCCTCGCATCCTGGACATGGTCTAGGGCGGTGCTCTTGGAGAGATGGCCCAATGAGCAGTGGACCATGTTACAAACAAATTAGCACTGTAAGAGGTGATGATGGGCCAGCAAATCTCACCTTGATAGCATCTTGAATTGCACAGTCCCAGCCGTGTTCCCGGACCATAACAAACGAGCGATAGATATAGAAGACATGATTGTTGGCGTTGGCGTTGATATCTTGCGCGAGTACTTCTTCTGCAATAGATAAGTCGCCATCTATGCACGCAATGCAAGCGGTGGTGGTAGCAAGAATCTACACAAAGCATGCTCAATTCGTGGTATGAGTCAGGACGCCTTTGGATATATGCCCTGAAGTACTCTGAGTCTCATCACCACCTCCGCTGAGGACACTAGTGCCAGCGACCGGTCCAAGGAACACCAACCTGCTGCCAGGTGGTTATATTCTACTTGCGTATGGTAGAGTTGATATTATTGCCGCCTGTAAGGAAGAATCTACGCGAATAGTTCCATGATTCGTGAGCCTTAAAGAATGCGACGCCGTTTCCTTGTGTCTGAATTATATTCAAGTTGTTGCAACAATATCGTGGGTTGCGATGTCAACTTGAAGAAGTTCAAATGCCGTACGCAGTTGACTTTACGCCGGCTCACCGTACTTTACTAGATTCCCTTGTGCTGCTGCCAGGTTTTTGGTATTCCACTGTTTCATCGTTTTATCAAATGAACCAGCAGCCAGCAACTGTGTCTTCCTGCTGCAGTGCTTGTTGACTATCATTCATCATATAAATATCTACAACACCTGGACCTTCAGCCGCCGGTGCTTGACCTAGTAGTAGTAGTCTTCGACCACACGAAGATATTTGACGAAGCTAAGCACATATCTATAGTGCTACCATAAACTTCAGCTGGAATAATACCCTCGACAATAACGCTCATGCTATCACTGACTCATAAGGTATCCAATGTTAGCATCTTCGATCAAGTATCCAGAAATCTAGCTAGCATAGGTTGCATATCCTTGTCAGACTACCTATACGATTCCCCATCTATCCCAGCAGCAGCATCACAAGAAACCCTGACTACTCCCCAAAATTCTCCCATTCAACGCTCACAGCCCCCTACGCCAGCCATACCCAAGACCTCAGTCGACACCGTCTCAACAAACGCTATCAGCCGTCTACATCAAACATCTCAACGCACATTTGGATCTATCGAACCACTCAAATTTGAATTCATCGAAGAAGCTGGCCAGCGCAGTGCGTATCCACTCTCACTTCACACAATCATCCTCACAAATAACTTCACAGGCAAGAAATGCATATTGACAATATCTCGTCCTAACGGAAGCACCCGTTCTTATGCAACCGACCCCGTCTATTCTCGCAAATCCGATGCAAAATCTGCTGCAGCTACTCTCGCAATTGAAATGGGCGCACTGGATTTCATCTCTCATGGAGATCCTGAAGAGCTCAAACTTAAACGCGGACTCGTTCTCGCCTCCATAAATAGCTCACAAAACCAGGAGCGTACACGGGCAGAGATCGGATCGACTGAGCATCCAGACAGTAATAATGCGATTGAGCAAATCGAGACCTGCTGTGCAGAATGGCGGGGCGGTTCCATCGCACCACATTGGGTAGCATTGCTAGAGCCCAAAGTCGGTCACAGTGAGTATCAAAATCTCTGATGTCCGGACCCTGCTGAACTAAGGGCACCAAAGCTCAAGGATGTGCCCTCAGAATCGAACTTTCACCTCATGTAATCAAGGTCTACGCATCTGATACCATCTACAACACATACAATGAAGCAAAGGCCGCGTGTGCTGAAGCCGCACTTCGCGAGGGCGCTCTCGACTTTATCAAACACGGAAACGGCCAACTACGCCCTGCGTCCCCTCAAGTATATTCAACCCCCACTTCCTCCGACATTAATGGCGTCTCGGCCAACAAACAGCCTCCATCGACTCTCCAGGCATTCTACGAATCCCTCCCCCGCCCATTCCCTGAATCGTTCGAAAGCAAAGACGCCAACGAGTTCGGTGCGCCTGGATACATGAACACCCTCGTGCAAAACACAAGAGGCGGAAAGCTGACCACCACTTTCATTTTTACATCCGACGGAACTCCAGGACGTACGTATTCCTCACTATCATCATCAAAAAAACTTATGCTCACGATAATGATTTACTCTATCTAGTCCACGGTTGCTTCCTCCGCTTAGACAGACCCACAGAATACAGAGCATATCTCGTTGATCCTAGGTTTTCAAAACGCGCAGATGCAAAAGCGGCCGTGTGCCTCCAAGCGCTGTCTCATGGTGCTGGAGATTACATGCGCGCGATAGGAAAGGCTGTCGAGGCGAGAGTCACGCCTTTGATGAAAACATGGGTGAACGATCAAGTGTACCCCGTCCTCTTATCCGAGTATAATAAACTCAGGGGTCGGCATCCTAATTTCACTTATGAGAAAGAGAAAGATGGTCCGTTTTCGTTTTCTTCACATCATCACGTTGTGTTGCATGCTCATTGCATATAGCTTTTGGATGTACGATGACGCTCCACCTTGCTGCCGATCCTACGCCCGACCAAACACGAATTTGGACTGTATCAAATGACTACCGCAACAAAGCAGATGCCAAAGTAGCTGTTATTTGCACTGCAATCGAACAAGGCGCGATGGAGTTCATCCGGTTTCGAGGCGAACCTCCTCCTCCCGGTTATACCACCCCATACTCTCTGCAGACCTTTAACCCTGAATTATCTCAGAAATCTAACGGAAAGCGAAAGATGGTCGAGGATGCGCACTCGCAGGGTGAACATGAAAAGCCTACAAAACGACAAAAGAAAGCAAAGCTTGAGGGCGCAGCAACCAAACAAGGTAACAAGAAAGAGAAAGGCAGCACCCACACCCATGGCATTCCCGAGTCTGGCATCATCCGTGCAGGGCAAACGTCCCGAAAAGGGCACGTCTCAGCACCATATCAGCCAGGACTTGGGAATGAGAGTGGTTCTGGGACTGCGTACCCTCTACCGCAGGTGTCCTTGAATCCTATCTCACCTAGTATACGTGATCAGCGGTTTATGTCTCCTCACGCGTACCCTTCTGTACGAGGTGGTTGTGTGTATCCGCTTTCGACGCAGTCTTTCGCTTCGGGCTCGGGTACGGGTTTTGAAGGGCTTATGAATGTGGGTGCGGAGCGGTCAGGTGATTCATCCGAGCCAGAACCTGGAGAGGTCATTTAATTCAGTGGTGTTTAAATTTAAAATGGTTCGTAGTGCTACTTTTGAATCAAGTCTTCTATGCTTCTGGTGTTTAAATTCAAGATGGTGTGGTTCGCAGTGCTACTTTTGAATCAGGTCTTCCGTACTTCGATACGAATCAAAGTCCCACGCCGCCTATTCAGTTCCTGTAAATTGTCTTCTAGTGCCGATGTGAGACTTATGTCGGTTCAGCCAGACACTAAAGAGCATCTTAACCAACTTCAATTGACAGTTGTAATGTGGTCATCTCCGCTCAGTTCCCGGCGGTCTTGCCAGCGGTGATCCTCGTGCAACTTGACTTCGGCATAATGAACCAAGTGGAGAAGAATTAAGTGGTTTTGCAGAGCTGTCCCCCTGGCTATTATCATCATTCTGCTTTGCCTCGAAAACTCGTCCTATCATGAGTCCATTGCAATTTGAACTCCGTCGAGTTACGCTACTCCATTTCTCCGGTCATTCTGATCGATCCTGGTTTCTCAGCGCTCTTCCCTCCAACCTATCAGCTACGGAGCATTTTGTCGAACCTCCCTCAAGTTTTGACGCAATGTCCCGCAGTTGATTCACCGAAACCTAAATGCCTCATCGCCAGGTTAGTCGGGAACGATTCGTATCGAGCATGCTCTAGATAAGAGCGATGTATCAGTTCGGCCTCTTTGACACTACCTTTTCCTGTTCAGTCACTAGGCTCATTGTCCTGAAAATAGGAAGATTCGAGGGCCCGCGGATTATTCTTGTGTTCAGTTATATATCGCGATCAACAATCGATATTTGTCTAAGTAGACTTTATACAATCCACATACCGTATTAAATATGAAGATGAAAATAGGAATAGGGCGTAACCGGTACCCGGCCGACAAGCATGAAACGTACCGTATCCCTCATAGCAAACGTTGTCACGAGGTGTGACAAAGGAGTCCGTCTCACAAAGACCTCCAGGCTCAGCGGGTCTTCTTCAAGTTATGGGGTAACAAAGAGTCAAAGGCCACCTTTGGCGTTTATTGGTGCCACTTTGTTCGGCTATAAATCCAGCTTTGATCAAATCTTCTTGATTATCTGCCACCAAGTTCAGCTGTATTACCATCTCCCGTTCCTATTGTGCTTCGCCGCGGACTCTTCTACCATTCCATTGATTTAATACCCTTTAGTTGTATTCGCGTTCTGCATCACGAATAGTTTTCCTCCATTTTCTACCTTTCCGAAAGCCACAGTCAGCTTTCCTTCAATTCGAGCCACTAATCGAACCATATCGCACATCAGCCCTTCACGTGAATAATGAATAGCATCGGTTTCTCACCTGGTTTCATGTTGAATCTCATTGCCCAACCGAATCCCTCCGCGTCTTTGATCCCAGGAAAATCCGCGTCTTGGCCGCGGACAATACGCTGTGACATCTCGATGAATTCAATGCATAAACAGTCTACCCAATCACGCGAATCTTACTTTCATGCATTCTTCAACTGTGCTCGAATGTCTCACCCTCGCCCTGCCGTCATCAACTTCAACCCGGATGCACCTATAGAATGTCAAAAGGCCATGCCTCCTATACCCGCGCCCCCTCGTGTGAGCACCAAAGTGCCCGTGGTGTGTCAGACAGAAGTTGGTGCTGCGAAATTGCTTATGTCCCAAGACGTGTCACGCAAACCTTGGAAAAATATTGCCATAACCGAATACGATGACGCGGAGTTCGAGGAACTGCAAGCAGGGTTGGTGTTTACCTGGCCACCAACCCACCGAAGAGATGCCGAGGAAGAGAGGGCCTCGGGTGAGGCGACAGAGCGTGCTGACGAAAATAGTGTCCCTGAGGGCTTCTATGGTACTTCGCTGATAGGGTCGGCAAGCACAGAAGGCAGTTCCATGATCTTGACACCAACTCAACGAGATTACGATGTCCACGATGCAATCGTGGAGTCTGAGGCTAAGGCCGGACCTCTCAAGAAGGTAGTAGGGCTTCAGAGATTGAGACGCAAAGCACCACCTCCACTCAGCCTCAATAGCAAGAAAAAACACGTTGACGGGATGGAATGCACCTTGCTGATCGGCGATGGTGAGCCCACTGCACGGGAGATACGAGTAAGTTTTTCATACCGCTGTGTGAGTTTGATTCTAAGGTTTAAGCAGATGCTGAGTCCGCTGACGGCAGCGATGAATATCACTAGCAAGTTATCCGCGGGGATCCTCAGCAATATTTATACCTTTTCTGATGAGCTACTATTCCGATGACCTAATTTTCGTCTGTCACTGTAGTATCACCCAAGTCGTTGGCTGGAGGTTGACTGTATCTGCACCTTCCTTATCCTGTGGATTGTTTTGTTTTCAGTGCGTCAACATGAATCCCTAATCAAATCACTTACTGGTAGACTAGTGGTCATTGAAACCACGACGTAAGTACTTTACCACCCGAAGCTGGATACCGTGGATGAAGTTGCAATTCATATTCTTTGACTGAGTGACGACAGCAAAAGATAGCGACGGGCTGACGGGTATATCTCGAATTGAAGGAGATATGACGTGGGCAGTCAAACGTTTCCTGAATGGGCTCCCCGTAAGCTCATACCTCAACGATCTGCACGTTCACATCGGAAACATTTGGGATCTTTGTGTCCATTTTGAACTTAGCTTAGATTTGAGATAGTGCAGACTCTAGTACGAAGATTCCGAGGATGCCCATCTCGCTGTGAAACCTGTCGTGGAACTTCGACGTCTTGAGTCTTGGTGAGTCAGCAGACTATCCGATGCACTCGTATATATCTGGGATTCTGATAGGAAGTTCAGTAGATCCTCTCACTTCTTGCTTTTCTGACCTTATGCCAAGGTGCCGCATGCGATGGGGCTATCAGTAAACAATTTGCTATGTCCAGGGACCGAATCAGGACTTGAGATTATTGTTCCAGACAAACTCGGACCAGGAACCTCCAACTGGTCCTTCAGTCAGTATGTCCAAGACCTCCTTAGGGCCGTATGTGAATCAGTACAGATACCATGGGCTGTGCACGTCGGTTAGAGCAGGGAATGACTCATGCCAACGCAGAGTGGGCCGGGAACCCGGGACTCGGAGTTCAATTGGGATTGTTTGTTCCCAACAAATAGTACAGCCCGCAAAATGATTCACAAATTTCACAGACACCACCATAACACACACGATGAGATGTATATAAGGGACACTGCTGGCGATGCCACATCATGTACCGATTCCCAAGCCTGTCTTTTCTCTACACACAATCCATGACTGGTCCTCTCACGATATCCTTGTGCCCCGTCTTTGCATTCCAGCGGAATGCAAAGACCTGCACCGCAAGGTGAATCGTGACACCAGCGTACCGCGAAAGGTACACAAAATACGGTGAACCCCATGATCTGATATGCCTTGGCAGCAATTTTAGTGGTTTATGCATATCGGGCTATGTCGAGTCATGTACATCGATCCATGTGTTTTTTGAACACTTAGGTGGGTGATTCCTTCATCCTTGGGACTACATGTGAAATCGATAAGGTTGCCTGTAAAAAATCTCAGCCGATGTCCGGATCGGTCTTTTGGAAATTCCGATCATCATCTATGCACGAAGAAGTCTGGATGCAAGAAAACGTTGTCAGAGAAGTGACGATTCGAAGGTACGTTATCCGTCCAGTGACCGCTGAGCTTGCACATTAATCACACCTTGGAGCCGGTGCCCGTGGGTAAAAAAATCACAGGATTACTGAACCCCCTCTGTCGCTCATGACGGTCTGGGCGAGTGTCATTTTTTAGACATATGGAGACAATATGGAGATACTTGTGAGATTCACACGATGGGTATCGTATGGAAGTCCGGTTATAGGGTGAGAAGTTCAAAAGTCTCGCGGTTAGGTTATTAAAATTCAAGTGACCTAACCTGCAAAGACTTGTGCTCCAGCTCATCGCTAGACTACCGCTGTCGGTGATACTTAGGAAACAGTTGTAGCCATCGCCTTGACCCGGTAGTACATGACAGTTGCAATTTCAAACAATGCGCAGTCGGGGCCGAGCGTCAGCGCTAAACACTTGCAGGGTCATTTCATAAATTATGATAATAGTAGAAGCAATTGGGCCGAAAGAGATTGATTATTATTCATTACAACTAGCTTGTACGTGTAGGCCGTTATCAACGTCAGAGGAAACGAGGAAGTCGCACCCAAGGAACTATCCTTGAACGTCAGCAGTCACGACATATCAGCTCATACCATACCAAAGGCTATACCCTCTCTCTTTCTCCTTCCTGTGTTACTTTAACGTCGACGACGTCGAGCTCGTTGTCTTTGACGATTATATCACACTCTCTATCTGTAATGAAGCAACCACCAGCGTTTTCCCGGTCTCCGCGTAATCAATTAATAGGTCACCCAACTTTGGACCTCCATCACTCCCATCATCCTCACCTTGCTCCCGCTAGTGGTTATCCATTACAGACGAATTCACCAAAACCTGCAAAGAGTTCGGCATTTAAAGGTCTACAATCTGTTTTTCAGCGTAAACCACCAAATCGCTCGTTGTCTTCCAGTTCTCTTCACTCTTCCTATTCCAACGCATCCGCCACAGATAATCACAGCCCTCATCCATACGCCGCAATGCCTCCTGCTCCTTTACCTGTTGTATCAAACAGCGATCACATCGACGACGAACAAGAATGTCCTGTATGCCTTGAACCCTTGAGCTTTAGCTTCAGACTTCCTGGAGAAAAGCCTCATGTAGTACCAGAGTGTGGTCACTCTCTTCACGAGGTCAGTCCTTTTCCTTATCGTAATGTCCCAGTCCATCACACCCCTGCTCGTCTTACCATAGGCATGTTTCACCGCTGTATACGGTCCTCCACCAGCACAATCTCGCTCTGGACTACCTCGCAAATCAAATCTCGGCGTCTGTGGGGTTTGCAGACGACCTATGAAAATCGGCGATGGAGATGGTAGCAAAAATAATAGTGAGTTGCACTACACACAACTTTCCACTAATCTCACTGTCTTACAGAACTCGCCGCACTGACTGGCATGGGCAATCCCCATACCTCTGGAGTCTATCCTGGTCGAGATCCAGGTTCACGCTCACGCCACAGCCCAGCACCGCTACAACCCTACGACCCTACAGATGATGACCCAATAGACCACGCCGTTTCAGTCAAGTCAACACCCAGCGAATCCCACTACGTCGTCGCACCTTCCATCCAAGTCCGCCCCGAATTTTCTTCCATCACTCGGAATGGCGAAACTTGTCAACCTTTGACTTGCATTGTTGTAATAGAGTTACCCGCCAGGCGTGGAACAACACATGTTCCGGGTTCTGTCATATCGGATTCGTACAGTTCTCGGAGTGGTCATACGCTCACACGAAGTGATACTATAACAGAGCTACCTCCTCCGTCCCAAAGACAAAACGATACCCCGCGACGCCCATCCCAAACTCAGCGTTATGATCCATATACCGGCGAACCATGGGCATCCACCAATGAACCCGAGTCTTCCCATTATAGGCAAGGCCCACCAGCGGAGGAAGAGGGTGAAGAATTGTCACCTTTCAACGCTATCGTCGAGGATTTGCGCAACCGGATAATAGATTGGAAGGGTCACGCATTATCTGGCCTCGGCCCCCTGCAAATGTATGACATGCTGTCCGTTCGTCGAGATGCCCTAGTGCGGGAGTTTTTCGTGTATCTCTTTAAGGAGGCCATCATTTGTGTTGTAGAGGAGAAAAAGCGGTCTCTTGGCCGGTTCCTGTCGTCGCCAGCCTTCAACGACGCCTCGACTACTGTTTCAGGGTCCACCAACCAGTCTAACAAGGGTGTCCTGCGTCTCAAGGGTCGCATTTATGTGCGACATATCAAGCGTATTACTGCAAGCACGAGCGGGGAAATGAGCCTCACGATCGAAATGGAAGATGAACGACTTGACTCTTTCATTCTTGTTTTCAAAGATCGCTCTTCATTGGATGCGTGGAAGAGCCAGATCCAGGGCCTCGTGAACTCCTTCCAAGCTCAAGCATCACCGCCGCAGCCGCCCATTGACCATGGCCTAGACATGGATGAGTTCGGGGGTTCAGCAAAGGCTGCGCGGATGCTTAGCGGGAGCACTGGATCCACATCACCAAGCACAGTTGATAGCCTACTCCAGGGCTCCTCACGTTCCACCATGTCCTCGTCAACTTCCCATGGTTCTATGCCGCAACCTCATTCTAGACAAATGCACAGCAAACTCCAACCCCTCGGCGAGGACGATGTACTTTCGCACTATGAGACGCATCCTTCAGGCCTGGTTGCACCACATGTATCTTCTGGACCCTCCAATTCACTTACTCCCCTTCCACATCCAGCACTTGATCTCATTCTTATTGTGTCACTGCCTCCACCGAGTGCCCCCCGGAGCACCGCGGCGCTTAAGGTCCGCGTCATCAAGGCATCGTTGGACTTTATCGTCGCTTCTCTCGGAACCAAGGATCGTTTGAGTCTCGTCACTTTTGAAGTGGGACCTGGCGGACGTGTGCGCAAGACACCTTACCTTTGTGTTGGTAAGGCGCTCAGCCGAGGGAGGCTGTCCAAATTCATTGATGAAATCGGACGTCTGGATGAGCAAGATGATGAGTTCTTGGTGAGAGCTTCCAAAGAGGAGAAGACGGACGTTGTGACTGCGGTTAACCATGGTTATTACTCACCTTTCATCTTGACGTTCTGCTGAATATGTCTTGAAGGTCTCGATGTGGTACTTCAACGCAAAACTCGCAATCCTATCTCGGGGATGGTCCTGGTTAGCGATGCTGCAGACAGCACGAGACGCGCACAGATGGATCTTGTTCTTGCCCGTGCCGAAGCTGCAAACATGCCCATTCATTCGTTTGGTTATGGTCGCTCGCATGACCCTGCTTCGCTCTGGCTCATGTCCAACCACACCAGCGGGACATACACCTTTGTCAAGGACTGGTATGATCTCCGCAGCTGCCTTGCTGGCTGTATTGGCGGCATGATGTCTATTGGTCTGCTCAACATGAAGTTACACATGAAGATCGTCGATGGTCAGCGCTTCCGTATCCGCAAAGTCTCTGGTGGGCCTTCATCTATCCTCTCTACGGATGGTCACAACGTCGATATCGACGTTGGCGAGCTTCGCTATGGCGAATGCAAAGAGATGCTCATCGAGTGTGAGTTGGACAACACTGAGATTTGCCGCCCTTCTGCACAGAACGGTAATCGCGCACTCAACGCCACGGATCAGTTCGTCCAGAGCATGGGTCTTGAATCTATGAATATTGACGATGGTGCCGATCTCGTGGACGGTATGATGGACCGGATGATTGATGAGGTTCCGGTATTTGAGGTTGACGGGTCTTTCTATGACCCTAGCGCCTCGAAACAAGTTTCACGCCTTGCCCATCCAGTCCTCTTGACGATCACTCTTCTTCCTCAAACTACCACTCCCTCTCCCAAGCCAGTCAAGCCATCAGATCCAGTGATCGTCCGGCGCAGAATGGAACTTCTTGCATCTGACATGATCACGCGTGCTCTCGTCCTCGTTTCAAGGAAGAACTACCCTCAAGCACAGAAGATTATGAATGAGACCAAACGCATATTGCACACCGTGCTACAGAGCATCTCCAAAACACTTCCTCCGCCCAATACCGAAGGCACGACGATGCGTAATCGCAAGGATATCCTCACTCTTGCTGCGGTGCGTGCGATGCAAGCTATACTCCAAGACCTTCAGATCTTGGCGGAGGCTTTAGAAGAAAATGTCGAGCTATTTGCACACGACCAGCGGAATCTTGGTGCACAACAGGTGCGTGCCTATTTTTTGAAGGTTTTACAAGCGAGACTGACTGCGGGCCATGGTTCCAGGCCATGATATTACGCGATCAGAAGAGCTGGAACGGACGCAGCGCCACGGAACGCCTGTTCTGGACCATTGACAACTCCATAGAGCTGGCTTCTCGGAGTACTGATTGGGTAGCGCGTGACTGATACCACATTATTTTTTTCTTTCGTTTCTATCGATTTTCTTTTTTTCTTCCTATTCCCTGTGACTGGTTACCCTGTCTAATTTGTGCTCATGCTTTCTCGTTTTGTTGTCGTTCTAGCGTGGCTTCGACCTCATTACGTTCCTTCCCCTGCGCCACCGTCCTTTCGTGTCCTTAAGTATTACCCATTCTGGATCCCTTTAATGTAACTCTCCGCGGCCTGTCTTCATGTCGGTACACGCACTTTATGAATCTTTTCCGCCTGGCATTTATGTCCGTGTGTTACTTATTTAACTGTTACCTCTCAGTATATATCCACTCCCACTTCCTATGGCTGTTTTTTTATTCTTGGCCCAAGGATGGGAGTAATGTAGTCGATTGTTTACGTAGAAACGAAGGAAGCTCTTTTTTATCATCATGCTTTTGTTCATTATAAGGAGCGTAAAGTAGAAATGTATGATGGGGTGCGGTGGCTGTCTATTCATAACCTAGTCGTCGGCGTTCTTCGCGATCACGTTCGAGCTTTGTAACTTTATTTTCTGTTTCGGTGAGGACGTCATCCCATGCCACAAACAGTTCTGAGAGTGCATCCACCTAAAAGCCAGCAAGTCAAATTGCGAGTACTAGTCAAAGATGAATAAACGAATACACACATGAGTAGCATGTCTGTCGACAAGAGCTGCTATTCGCTTCTCCAACAACGCCGCCAATCCAATATTCTCCTGGTGCGCTTTCAAAAGCGCATCTAAACGAGGTTGCAAGGTTTCATAGTCTGAAGACAATAAAAATGAGATCTCGGCGAGGGTCTGCACGACGGACCTGCGAGCTTTCCAGCTGCTGTCACCCCCTTTTGTTCTAGCATTTCGATCTCGCGCATATCCCTATCCGCAGCTCGTATTTCTGGTTCCATCTCTACCAGGAGCGCTTCCAGTTCTTCTGGGGACATGTTTTCGTATGTCGGGGCCGGCCCAGGGAGCACCCCTGACAAAGCGAATGATGCGGTTAATAGATGGGCATGTAGGTCATCTAGGATGGACGCGTCAGAAACGCGACGAGGGACGTGTGTCGGCGACTTTACATTTGCTCATGAATCTCTGAAGACCATCGTTGGATTGTATGACGTTGTCGAGGCGTCGTTGTACGTCCTCGGCTAAGCGAATGAGGGTTTCACCGTGCTTGAGCTCTGGTACTTTGTCTTTCCCTTTACGATCCCGCGCATCCTGCCGCATGCCTAGAAGCAAAGCTTCGAGCCAGCGGAGTCTTAGCTCTAGCGATAGGGCGGGATCTATGACAGGAGGTGCGGTTGATGGTTCGAATCGTGCTAAAGCCGTCACGGTAGCAGTCGGCTGTTCAGCGGACAGCTCTGACTGGACATCATCTAAAGGTTCCACGAGTTGCTCGAGTGATTGCGAAGCAGATGCGACGTTCATCTGATGTCCAAGTTGACCAGGCGGTGGTGATAACGGCGGAGGGGTGGAAGATATAATACGGTGTCGCTGGAAATCTCCCAAGAACACGCTGCCGATGGCCGACATGGAGACAGTCCGTCAATCGTGAGATATTGTCCTTGTATCAATACTTGGTAGATCTTGTAGTGAGGTTGTTCGTTATTGCCAGAACAATCTACTACTAGGTGACCTACTAGAAAAGGTGCCTCGTGCCTTGTTCTAAGTTGCCTGCGCTGGGTCCAGTCTCTCCGGGGGGCCGGCGGATACCCCAGGTTCTACGACATTCGCAAAAGCGTTCGAATTGTCCGGTGTGTAAATATCATGGTTGTATGGTACAAATAAGTTAGAGATAATGATCAACATGATAAACGCAGAACTGATAATACTACAGTATGTCAGTAATGATTTAGAATCATGCAATGGTCAGAATGAACTACTCAGATATATCAATTTATGGTTAGAAATAATGCTTGACTTGGATATATTTCCAGAGTTATTATGTATGCGAAGACTGCGACGACGCAATATAACATCACTTGAGATGAAGAAACCGTACTCCGTACGTTTGTGGGGGAAATAGCTCAAGTTTCGCAACAATACGTTTTCTCGTAGATACTCTTCTGAACCGGCCATCTTGACAACGTTCCAACAGTATCGCAAAGAACGGGTTCTTGAGTCGTTGACGAAGCAGCATCAGGGTGGTGTGATATACTTGCGAAGAGTCGTAAGCCAGTAGCGGATCCCAGGTTCGTGCCAATAGATAGTGAGATGGGGAATGCTGGTCAGTTGTTGTCTCCAATGTCTCGGAGGTCAGAATACTGAATGGTTGGATGCCATCTGCACGGCAACGGTATGATTCCGAGATCGGCGTGAAGTAAAGCCCCAGTACTTCATGCACAAAGCATGGCACAGTGATGTGAATTTCAGGGTTAAGATTATATGGCCTCGGAGGCTTCTCGAGCAGTTTGGAAAGAGGTGTCATCTCGCCTCCTTCAAACGGAAAGCTTGTAGATCGTTTGAGCGAAAAAATGCTCTGGTTGCTTGCGGCACTTGCAATGCGTGGTGCGCCATCGTCATCAGACCCATCAGCGCTTAGCTCCTGACTTGCGTTGTAACCATTTTGAAGTTGAGACGAACTTAACACAGAGTATGTAAGCACAAACACGCATTTCAATTGAAAAATCTCACTTTCTTGCCTTGTTGATAGCTCTTTTGAACACATAGACGACCTTCACAGCCAGCGCAAAGCTTAAGACAGGAGGAGGGGGGCCTTCAAAACCCGTTAGGAAAGGATCGTCCGAGAAGCACATTGGGGAGGAAGGAAGGCAAGTGTTCAAGGTCGAAGGCTCTCCGATCCAGTCCAGGAGAGTCGCATCTCCTGTACGCTTCATAATCTCCATCAAGAGTCGAGAGAATGCATGATGGCCCTCTCCATAGGTGACTGGCATAGTGAATCCGAAGATTCCCATTAAGCAATATGCTTCGTCTTCCTTCTCCTTGGTCACTCTGTGACGAGCCCATCTCAGCTTCACTCGAGGGTGCTCGACGCTTGGAGAATAGAATTTGAGGTAACTTTTCTGTATCCCAGTTGCGGACTCTAATGCAACGAGGATCTTGGCAGCGTCCTTGTGGTTGAATGGTGCGGATTCAGAAAATGGGGCCCAATCTTTCTTGTAGAGTCGGATGACCTTGGCGGCAAGTAATTCTTGAAGAGTCCAACCCCTCTGAAACCACTGGCTCAGCAAAAGTGCCTGATCACTAGATTCCACGACGTCCGAAAGGTAGATGATCGTCAGTGCCGATCCGCGGTACCAAGAAAACATGGAAGAAATGGACTTTTGTACTTCGGCGCTGCTCGTTTGATCGATGCAACATGTGTCGATCCATGCCCAATTAAATTTGTGTTTGTGCGCCTTGCGACAAAGATTACGAACTTTGTCGAATCTCGAAGAAAGCTCCGAGCTAAAGACGCCCTCTGGTGGAATATCTTTGAAACCGGGTTCGTCGCCCTCCCATCTGTGTGAGAGCATGGCATATGCAAAGAAGGTCTTGACCACCTCAAATATGTACTGTTGTTGTTCCAGAGCAGACCTGGTGGTAGTGAGGACAAGAATCGAGCAAAAGATGTGTGACTCTTCGAATTTCGTGATGAGGGCAGGCCGAGCATAGATTTTGCCATCATCGGTATTTAGCAACCGGAGGGGCATGTCTCGAAGTATTGAGTTTGCAATATTCTGCATCGCCTGCTTGACTTGCTCTTGGCCCACGCTTCCCGGTGGGAGATTGTCTTCTGCCGCATCACTCCGTGCGGTGTGAAAACTCTGCGATCCAGTTCACCTGTGAGATCATGCTTCACGCACAAAAAGTACTTACCTCTACCGAAGATTGTTCATCTGCAATCTGAAACATCTGCGGTGAACGAGGTTGTGAAAGTCGAAAAAAAGGCAGGTTTATTATAAACCTTTCCACCAGGAAATTCCGGATGGAACATCGTGACAACTTCCGTAAGTTGGCAATGATGACCGCGTCGGTTCCTTATTGAATCCAGGTGTGCAGGAACGTGTGGCGCCTTGTAGCAGATGGCAGATCAGCGGCCCAATTAAACCTTTGACATTGCTGATGAGCCGCCTCCTGAAGTCACTGTAATTGGGTCAGTAGACACTAGTTTGGACTTGAGCGCTTTGAGTACTGGCGTCTGATTCGCAGTTTTATATCAATGATGCCTAGTCGGACAGTCTCGGACTTCCCCTCATCAAATGACGTACTTCTGTGACCCAGGAGATGGAGGGAGGTAGCCTAGTAGGGACCGAGTGGCTCACGGGCCAGTAGTAGGTCTGTGTGTATCGAATGTCATCCATCATCTTTCGTTCTCAGAGATAACTCGGGCTGCATCATGGTCGTTTTGCCACAGAATGATGTACAATACATAGTGGCACTATAAAACCGAAGGAAGTTAGCATCGCTGTTTTAGAGAGGGCATTTCGGAGTTCTTACTGGCTGCAGTGCTCTAACATGATCATATGCTGATGGAACGAAATCATTAATATAATAATATAGTACGATAGATGGCAATATCTTCTCTCTGATGACCAAGAGAGAAGCCCAAGCAAGTAGTAGACTGGAGGGTAATAATATCCTACATAAAATCACTGAGAAAAACTAGCTAGTATACATGAAGTATACACGCGACCAAAATCCCATCTTACTCAAACATTATCCGACATTTCCATCGGAAGCTGGCTATACCCCTCATCCACTCTTCGCCTCCTCACCGATCCCCTCACCGAATCCCACACATCATACAACGCATTCCTCCCACTTTCAAACAATGTCTCCCCATATACCATCTCCCCCGGCATTACGCTCGACATCGGCCGTCGCCACCATCGCAGCATCAGCGAACTCGTTACTACGCTCACAGAGGAGAATGCCATTGCGGCGCCTGCCAGCATCGGATGCATATACAGCCCAAAGGGCAAGAACACGCCCATCGCAAGCGGGATCCCGAGTACATTATATATGCACGCCCAGACCAGATTTCGTCGGATCGTCGAAAAGATGCTGCGTGAAAGGTGTAGCGCAGCGACGACATCGAGAAGATCAGAGCGCATGAGAACGATGTCGGCAGCTTCGATGGCTACAGAGGTCCCTGACGAGAGGGCGATGCCAACTGTGGCAGCCACAAGGGCTGGCGAGTCATTGATGCCATCACCGACCTGAAAGAATAAGATGCACAGGTTAGATTCAAGACATCCGAATAGAATAGTGACACATGCCATTGCAACACCGCCATTGCCCTCCTTCATGAGTTCCGCAACACGGGACGCTTTGCCTTTGGGACTCATGTTGGCATAAACACAATCGGGCTTAATCCCCACTTGCTTGGCAACTGCCAAAGCCGTGACCATCCCATCACCCGTCATCATGCTCACCTCAATGCCCATGCTCTGTAGTGCCTTGACTGCCTGCGCAGACGAAGGCTTTGGGGCGTCCGATAACGAAACTGCAAGCAGAGGCAACGGAGCAGAAGATGCCTGGGACGAAGAGACGAAGATCACCGTGCGACCAAGTTTGCTCTCTTGAGCCTCGTAATTCGCCAAAACGGAAGGGAGCTGTATACTGTTGGATTGCAGGACGAACCGCGCATTTCCGATGTATAAATTATAGTTGATCCCAGATGATGAGATAAGAGCTTTTACACCAGCGCCAGTCACGCTCTCGAAAGACTTGATGTTCAAGGCTGGTGATTGGATATTGGCACCGTCAAGCAGACTCTTACCATGAGCGGCGATGGCTTTCGCCAGAGGGTGCTCAGACTTGCCCTCCGTTGCAGCGACCATTGCTATGATAGTTGCGCGCGTAGTACTGCCGTCGGCGCATTTGAATGACAAAGATCGAGAGCCGACGTTGTCATCAGGCAAGAGATCAGAGGAATCACGTGGGGGCATCCATGTCATACCCGCAACAGTGAGTTTCCCCTGCGTGACGGTACCTGTTTTGTCCAGCACAATCCGTTTGATCAACCGGCTGGCCTCGAGCGCCCTGCCGCCCTTGATAAAGATCTGGTTCTTTGCACCCACGCCCGTGCCAACCATGATGGCAGTCGGCGTACTCAGTCCCAGAGCACACGGACATGCAACCACCACTACTGATATGCACATCTGCAAACAGACTGCTAACCGGCTCGCACCGTGGCGGTGGAACATGGCTGGGAGCCTATCCTCGCTAATGACATTTGAAACCACCATCCAAGTAGCGAATGTGATTACTGCGAGCGAGATGACGGCAGGAACAAAGAAGCCTGCAACACGGTCCGCGAATGCTTGAATTGGTGCTTTGGATGTCTGTGCCTCTTCGACGAGTTTGACGATTTGTGCAAGCGCTGTATCTTTGCCTGCACGGGTCACGAGCATGTCGAAAGTCCCGAGGCCATTGACGGTGCCCCCGATGACGCTGTCTCCAGCCTGTTTCAACGCCGGAACAGGTTCACCAGTGACGGCGCTTTCATCCACGGTGGATGATCCCCGTAAGACAGTCCCGTCAGCGGGTACTTTTTCTCCAGGGACAAGTTTGACGGTATCCCCTACTTGCACAAGCTCTGTAGGAATGCGTTTCTCTTGTGTGCATGCCGGAGAATCTGTGTAGATCGTGGCCATGGTTGGTGCAAGGGCCATGAGATCTGTCAGGGCAGCGCTTGTCTTTCCCTTTGCACGGTTCTCGAGATAACGCCCGAGGGATACGAACATGATGAGCATAGTACTCGTGTCGAAGAAAATGAAAGGACGGTAACCAGGCGTGGTGTTGAACGCCGCAAAGAGTAAGGCAAATAACGAATAAAAATAAGCCGCAGAGGTTCCGATCATAACCAAAACATCCATGGTCGCGGTACCATGTCGAAGTGCTTTGAACGCATTCCGATGAAACTTCTGACCGACCCAGAATTGTGCGGGAGTCGTAAGGTCAAGAACGATAAGATCACCGAGATAGATACCGTTGAATAGATGAAACCCGACGAGGGGTCGGAGGAATGGTATGTGCATCGCGATCATGCTGACGAAGAACACTGGAACGGCGAATGCGAGCGCCCACTTAAAGCGGCTAGCCCACTCTTGGATTTCTTTGGTTCGAGCAAGGGATTGCTTTTGCGTGGCATCCTCTTGATCTGACAATATTGCATCGAAACCCATATCTTCTATGCGTTCGACCATTTCCCGAGGGCCAACGAGACCTGGTTCAAATTCTATCTTGGCTGTCTCGGTGGTGAGTGAGACAGCGACACTGGTCACTCCTGGGATTTCACGCAATCCAGTTTCTATAGCCGACGTGCACGAACCACATGTCATACCATATATCCGCAGTGTGATCATATCACACCGCGCTACTGGTATTTCAGTGGCATCAAACCCAATGTCTGAAATTTCCTGCCCACAATGATCAGCATGCGCCTGATATGTCAGCAACAAACTAACATTGACGATTTTATCTGGTGTCCATATTGAGGGGTCATACTCGACTACACCTCTTTCAGCAAGAAGTGCAACTTTGATTGAATGTATGCCGGCTTGCGGTCTAAGCATGCCTTCGATAGACTACGACTAATATGAGTACACGTATAATGCATCAGCATGGCACAAACTTACCTCTACACATGCACCACATGTCATACCTTCTATTCGAAGCTCACATCTTCCTAAGCCACTATCATCCGCTTCAGTGAGTGCCAGCGGTTCACCATCCATAAGAGGAAGTTCGACATTTCCAAGAGCTGCAAGCTTTGTCTTTTCCAAGACGCTTGACATAATGCCAGATATGATGGACATGGTTCAGGTAGCCGCAAAGGCAGAATACTTATATATGATATGCCTGGCGCGCTATGCCAAGTTGGAAGTTCGGAGCCGTTCTCTGTTAGAATGTACGCAGTGTTCCAGAGAAGACAAAGTGAGCGACGGCACGACGATAGCGGTGGTGATATTACTTATAGTGCAGCTTTGAGATTAAATCAGCGGGGGGAAGGAATTTGTCACGGTGTTGCGGTATTCACCGCATCTTAGAAGCACACATTCGTGTTACCATGGGTCTAAATGGCTTATGTCATTATCCCATCCCGTCTTGAACGGGGCCATGTGACCTTGTCAGTGTATACCTGTCCCGCTACTCCTTCCGTATGCCTGAACGTCGAACCGTCCTGGATGGCCTTTTTCCACAATCGTGAAGTGAAGGTGACCGATGCCACAATCGGCTTTATAACTTGGCGTCAAGAGTTCCCAGGTTGTCTCTAGAGTCTGCAAGCCGCAGCCTCATTGGTGGTGCCATTTTAATCAATCACGGGCACTGTTGATGCTACGGCTGCCATAGGATGCTCAGGTTGTCTTCGGTTGCAGATTTCGTGGGATCCCATGTATTCGCGGGCGGTGTCGGGTATGTAGGCGGACCCGAGATCTAACGAGTTTCACTGCGATAGAATCCCCTTTGGATTGTACCGCTCTGATGAACCTTCCTGGATATAAAGGTTGTCCTTACTTTCAATATCTTTGGTGAACTAACCCATCTCTCGTAATCACTACTGAACTCTTACAAGGATAATGGCTTATTTTCTGGCTGACATTCATATGCATACATTCTCCTGAGTCCGGGTACGAAGTTCGTCCGACACCTCCTGTTTTTACAGCACAAGTTTTACTTGTTGCACTGTTGTTCTCTTCAACATCAGTGCTGCTAATTTTCAAAAGCTTATTATTGTGCGCCTGGTGTCAGTCATGGTTTCTGTGTAGTGATCCTGTGGGACGTGGCAAGCGGCAACTGTGCGGCGTCTTCCGTTTCTGATGGTCTATCTGATTTGTCTACCCTACTTATATAATGGGGCACACTGTATAATTTTGCCACTGATTGATACTTTATCCGCCACGGTTGCAATATTCACCCCCACATTTAAATGACCTGAATATCTCACTCAATTCTTACTTCTACATATAATTTACAACTTCAACACTTATAGTGAATTGGCTATTTGAACATAATTACAGCCTATGACATTCCACGTAAGGTTAGTAACGGTTCGATTTGCCGATATGCCGCAACTTATTGTGAAGTCCGACTAATGTTTGTTCTCGGCATACAGATGACTACCTTAACTGCGTCCCGTGCTCACTGAGGTAGATCCGCAGCTGCCGGCGAGCGTTACTATCAATATCACAACATTAGTACCGAGGGTTATATCGTGTTTTACCACTGGGACATCATTCAAATAGATCGTCTTCCTGCGTCTGCTGCTCTTGTGCTTGAATCGTATTCTTCTCTCTTCTTCGATTACTCGTTCGCTCGGCCATTCGGGCCCAATTTCGCGTTTCGTTGAAATCCTCATGGTCTCGGTGATTCACTGCCGTGCTCTCACTACCGATGTCGAGTTCGAGGTCGCGTGTGGTCTCGGTGTTATGTTTGGGATGAACTGGATTGCTGGGTGACCACCGTTTTGTGGGAAGATGAGACTCCCGTCTCCAATCCTCCATATCCGGCCTTCAAGGTGGTGATAGTGTTTTCTTGTCCTCGTTTTCTAGTATCTGCTCATTTCCTTCTGTGTTTCTAGAAACTCCATGTGTACTTAGTGGTGACCTCAATCATATTGAACTTGCTGCTAATGATGGCGAAGGGCTCCATAAGTTTTCAACCCAGGAAGTCTCGTGAGTCGTCAAGTTAAAGACTCCAGGCTAGTGTGGTTGCCACAATAGAATCGAAATCTATCTCTCTGGGATTACGCAGGTTCGAAACCTGCTGAACTTCAGTTTTTTTCTACCGGAGCGCACTTTGACATTCATTCATGGATAGTTTCTTTAGAAGTTCACCCGCAACTGGTCTTGGTTGCCACAACAGATTCAAAATCTGTTTCTTTTGGACTGTGCAGGTTTGAAATCTGGAGACCACAAGGTTTTTTTCTATCGAAACACGCCTTGGTATTCACTCATGGATAGGAGTTCATCGTAATTGGTTTTAGCCAGGCGGTTGCCATAACAGAATCAAAATCTGTTTCTCTTGGACTATGCAGGTTCAAAACCTGCCCCGAAGTTTTTTCTATCAGAACATACTTTGATGTTCACTCGTGGATGGTTTCTTTGGAAGTTCCCCGTAGCTGGTGTTAGCCTGGTGGTTGCTACAATGGAATCAAAATCCGTTTCTCTTAGACTGGCCAGGTTCGAAACCTACCGACGACAAGGTTTTTTATATCGGAACACACCTTGATATTCACCCGCGATGGTTTCTTTGGCAGTTCATTGTAACTAGTCTTAGCCCGATTGTTATCACAACAGAATCAAAATCAGTTTCTCTTTCCTGTGTAGGTTCGAAACCTGCTGATGACAGCGTTTTTTTCTATCGGAACACATCTTGACATCCACTCATGGATGGTTTCCTTAGAGGTCCATCTAACTGGTCTTAGCCCCTGTGCAAATTGTTGTTGCAACATTAATATTTACTCCATGGCGAGTCGTGCCTTTGGACACATTTGAAATACTAATTATATTGTGCTCTGCGTAAACCACCTCCTCTGAGTCCTCTCAGTGACTATCTTGATTGCAGTAGATCCGGTGAAGCTTCCTCCACGGCGTTACACTTGTCTTGGATATCTATGAACTGATTCGCAAACTTTGAATTCTGCCTCCGCTGGGTGTTTCTTCGGGTATTCCTCAGCAGCTTCAAGGGGTTCGTACATTGATAGGTTCTCGGTCAAATCGCAAGGCCTGGGGACTCCGAGCTTCATAATTTTTTGTCTGTGGGACAAGTGTATTGGTTAATAACGTGCTCACGCTGCTTCCCTTTGCCAACATAACTGAACTGACAGCGAGATTGTATGCCGTGTGACCCGTGTAGCTCATGTCTTCTTTGAAGCCGTGCCGGACCTCACCAATATGCACGGTCCCGGAGTCCCGGGGTCGGGGACTCCGACCAAGTGCGACAGTAACCGCACTTGTGACTTCCCTTCCTGTGACACAAAAATTTGAGGTGTACTAGAACAAACATTGATCGGACTTCAAAATACGTCGCGGCAAATCGGACCGCCACAGTTCGTGATTTTTCGCTCCAACTTAACATCTTAGGCATTGCGCGCGATTGCCGAAGAAATGGCAGCTGTGACAAAAACGTTACTTGACGGCTTGTGGGGGTGACGACTCAACCGTGGTGGGTAGTAGAGGTTTTTTCATGTCCGGATCCGCGGAAGCTACAAAACCAAGTGCTTCATTTTCTCAGTCTTCTGCTAGATCAACAGGCTCTAGAATTCAGTGTGGACGAAAGACGAATCGAAAGAAGCCGACTTTTATACGACACGTTCACAAAAACGCTCGACGTACGATAGGCCAAGTATATCCGCAAAATACATTCATTATGACCATCAAACCTTACTCCCGTCGGAAGGAGCGACGCGTTTTAGGAGAACTTGTTGGTAGTTCTCCCACGTAGTAATAAGCTGCGACAGTGTTAAGGAAGGTCTCCATTTAAAGTATCATATTGCAGCACATACCTCTTTTTGTCTAGAGATCATCCCGTCCAGAAAAGATTGCAAAGATGTCTTGAAATCATCTACGCGCTCCTGCTCGAATCTTGCCATTTCAGATTTGATCAGTTTTGAACACTGATCAAATTCGTGCTTGGCATCCAGAGCTCGACGTTCAGCCTGATCAACAATAAGAATGTGTAGGAAACAAAAGAAAAATCACACCTCTGATATTTGACTAACGGTGTGGCTCATCCGATCCGTAGGCAGACGACCCTGAGCTCGAAGTCGTTCATGATTTTGCTTAACACGACGGACGTCAGAATCAGCACTTTGCCATGCAGTGTACGTTCGCATGCGAGAGTTGAAAGCCATCTAGAAATAGAGTCAGATGAAGCGATGTATGAAGGACACTGGGCAACCGACTCGGACAGAATTGATCAACCTTGAATATTCGTCCGCTAAAGACCAATTAATTGTTGCTAGAAAAACAAAACAGGTAGACTTGCCAGTAGCTAAAAGGGTCATTATGTCCTGTTGCGACTGAATGGTCTGAACCTCCTCAGCCTTGCGCTGGACGTCAGCCATGGCAGCCAAAGATTGTTCCAGTTGCTTTCCGATATCTGATAGTGATAGGTCGGTAATCGCAGCGGCGAACTCCCCAGTGGCAGCAGCCAATTCTGCAAAGCAATCAAAACAATGTACTGGCAATATATCGCAAGACAAAGACTCACCGGCTCGTTGCTTCGCAACGATTTCTATTGACTTCACTAATCCACGCAGTTGTGATTCGAGACCATCCAGATATGCACGCTGTCTATCAAACCACTGCAAGAAATGTGAAGTTAATATGCGTCGCGATAAACAGGTTCTTCATGACGAACCTCGTCGGTTTCATGAAACCGCGGACCCGTTAAGGTTTGGCCGATAGATGCCATGAGTCCTCCCCTTTCGTGCGAAAGCTCAGCTTTCCTGTGTTTTATCTGTATGTCGCTCAAGCCAAGGAAACTTAAGCAGCGGGATTGTGTAACGCACGTCTAAGGAAAAAGTGTCACTTTCGAGGAAAAGCTTGAGATCAGGGTCCTTTGCCAGGACTGGATGATTGACAATCTTTTGGATACATTTCTCGAGCGCTAGTCGTCGCTGTTGCACAAATGTCTCGTCAAAACGCCCAAACGGACTTTTCTCCGGTACGGGAGGGACAACGACACCCGGATTGTTTGTTGAAAGGGTTCCGTATAGCCATAGGAAATCTGAATACCGACGTAACACAGAAAATACAGGCTTTTGGAAAAGTGGAGAGGTCGTCTAGGAAGCTCCTTAAGTGATGTTATCCACAGCATGAAAACAACTCACTCGTGTATGCACAGTATACATGGTGAACGACCGAATGGGGTCACCCACGCGCTGAGGATCGTCGACTGAAATGACAAAGATAGGAGCTGATGATTCGCTGCTGTTTCCAGTGGATGATGTTGCCAGCTGCTGCACAATAGGTACAACGGATCATAATACATTGGGTGGACACTCACCTGTGGAGAGTTTATGCCCTTGAATTTGGCAGATTGGCCAATTGGCTTGTCATCATCGTCTTCCTCATCGGCTGTAGTATTTATGGCAGACGAATGAACAGGTGGCAATAGATCATTCGCTCCCCAGTCAGACTGCCAACCTCGCTGAGATTCCGCCTCTGCTGTGACACTTGCGAAGGTTTGATCAACCACTGGAGAGAAACTTCGCTCCAGTGGCGAGGTAAGACCATGTTCTGTACTGTCAAAATGTGCAGCAATGTTGGCAGAGGAGATAATTGAGGAAAGGGATGGGGATGGCTCCTGGTGAGGCGGTGTTACTACTCTGACCGGCATCTCATCATGAGGAACGGGTGATTCTGATGTAGGTTCGGAGATGGTCGTTGTATGCTCTTCCGCGCTAGATGTATACATGCTGAAGCCAGGTGTACGTGGGGAGGTAGCATCTGTCGGCGCTGTACTGTGCTCATCATCATGGTCCTCAGCAGTCACTGCAGCGGCATCTAGTGGGTCAGCTGCAATCAGGCTGTTCCGGTCGCTGTACCCGTGGTCGCCTGTTACATATGAGGCAGTCGTGGGTGTTGCACTAGTACTGCGTACTGGCTCATCCTCGAAACCGGTCCTGTAGTAGTCGATACCATGATGCGTTGACCCTGGCTCAGTATGGGAGAAGCTAGACCATGGGTCTGGCGAAGAAGAACGTTTAGCGAACGGGTCTTCGAATGGATTTTCTTCGAGGACGTTTCGAGAGGGTGCGAGAAGGTCATCAAAACCGTCCATGGAATGCAATGTGAAAGACTGGATATGGGTGACAACCTTGGAGTAAGCTTTACTGGCAGCACCTATATTACTTGATTAAGTTTCAGCGCGCTAAAACAAGCACCCCATCGTATGATTACACTAAGTTTCGCATAATTATTCCCGGAGGTTACATACAGCGTCAAGATATATCCACATCATAAGCAGTCTTACTCGTATGGCATCTCCTCAACAGCATTTCCAAGAGATACCCAATTAGCAAGCACACTACTGGCAAAAGTTTGTTCATCATGAGCCAGATCCTGCACTAACTTGCTGAGTAAAGCATTCTCCTTGTTATGCAGCACCACACGAAGTTCATGCCACATCCTTGAGAGCGTTAACATCCACGAAAAATGGCGGTCGTGAAACACTCACGAAGCACGGATAAATACTCTTCGGTTCAAAAGTGTAGCGATCGTCGCTTGGTCTTTCTCTATCAGACCAATGATTCGGTCTGCGTCATCCCGCCAGCCATCCTTCTGAGCAGCCTTTATACCCTCGAGTTTCATCGAATTCGAATCAACTCGTTTCTTCAACCGGTCAACATTATCGACGGACAGACGGTCGCGGCGGACGAACAGATCTCGCATCGCAATATACAGATCCCTTTGACTCTGCATTATTGAGAACAAACGCATCAACAAGTGACTGGCAATTCGCCTACCTTCAGCGCCTCCAACGTTGAGTAGAGCAATGCATTCGTCTGAAGTGAAGTGTTCAACAAGCAGCGAAACTTGATAGAGCAATACACTGACTCGTTGTTCCAGCAAATCAGATTGTCGTTGTGTATGAGAAGCAACTTGTGCAATCCCCTGTCGTACGCCACCACACAATTCGCATTCGTCCCCCCTCCAACACCGTCCATTCACCTCAACGACTGCCCTCAGCACATTTGTCAGCCGCGCCAAGTCAGCCTGATTATCCGATTCAAGGTCATCGGAATGCGCAGTATGCAAGGACAATTTTGACAAAGAACCAGCCAACGACGTCGTTGACGAAGCGGGTCCGGGTATATGATCACGGTCATGGCCATCCAGATGAGAACGATGGGAGGAGAAGACAGGGAGAGTGAAGTGAGCTGGTAAATAGGTGCGCCTGAGACTTGGAGGGATCCGTACCGCAGCTGATTCACGTCTCTTTATTATGCGTTCTGCCAATACGCATATTCTCTGCCACTGCTCTATTAGTGGACTGATCTTCCCCTGCACAAAACTTCAAAACCCTTGAGCGGACGGTTGAGATAATGAATGTGTTGCACGTACGCAAGCTTATCTTCGAGGTCACTTGGGACGGTGATTTCTTCTATTCTATCAACATGTTTGCTAGCGGACTCTTCTTCCAGCGATATGGCAGTATGCTTCCGCCAGTTCTCGAAGGAAGCTTCCGAAAGAAACGTCGCAAGAAGACCGTCCTCCTTAATTACCGGATGGTTTCTGAATAACCTTCAATCCAAGTATACCAAATGAGGGTAGTAGTTACATACATCACAGCGTTCAGAAACCTCGCAAGACCTTTCCTGTTACAAAAATTTCAGATATTCTGACTAGTAAGCACCATGTTTCCACACCTTCGTTGTTCAATAAACGTAGCGTCGGCTTCAATCCACATGAAAATCAATCCAAAAATTACAAAACACATGGCTTACGCTGCACACGCTTGGGCGGAAGGGGTGGTAACAGGCGGAAAGGGTACCGCCGCACCAAGCAGTCCCATAAAAACGCAAATTCTGAATACCGACGATGAACAGGTGCACCGTGCTATGCATCATATAATATCAGTGTATTGGAAAGGGATAGATAATTGTGCTCTCACTTCAGTGATGATCTCATATACCGTATACCGATTCAGGATAAACCCTTGCTGTCCTTGAACAGTCACATTCACTGTTTCTTGTGTCTTCCACCACTCCCCTGGTAACCCCGACCCCGCTAAACTTGATGCAGCTCCGCCATTGATCGTCGTCGCACTCCGAGGGGCAGTAAAGTCGGACCCTCCCCCATTGCTTCCAAATCGAGGTACGCTCCACGGGTCCAGAGTGGCTTGCCTGTAAGTTGGGTAGGGGGAAGAGAGAGCTGACGTGCTTGGCTGTAAGGTATCAAGGTGGAGGAATGGTTCGGGTAAACTGTTTTCTGCAGCACGAGCAGCGACTTGCTCCACGCTGATGTCTATCCCAGTCCACTTATATATTGATACAACTTATGGTTGAATAAGCGAATTTCGCACCTTTGCCAGACTGAGCAAGCGCTAATAATGCAAGAGCCACGAAGAATTCCAGCTTGGACACCCTCGGTCGAGAGTTTACGAGGTTCACGATCTGATGGGATGAACACCATTTGTCCCACTACCAACACTGCATCACTCACTTTGTCTACAGTCGTTGCAGGCAAACCAGACGTCGACAAAACACGAGATAGTGCATTTACGGACGTTTCTCCAGAGTTTGTTGTATCTACGACGGCAAATGCTCGGTTGTATGAATCTGGGATAGTCGCTTCCGCTGTCCAATCATCACTAGTCAGACGCAGCCACAAAGCTTTTGTTCCAATTCGCACCTAACACTGAGCTGAGAGCAGACGTCGCATTTGGTATGGGTTGCGGGGAAGGTGAGGGCGCAGTGCTCCACGGATCGTCATAAATCGAGGCGGCCAGTGGGTTCTCGTCGACAAAACTGCCTCCAAGGCCGTTGACAGGTGCGGAAGCATATCGTTGGGCTGGCCGCGGTGCGTTGAACATCCTGGCTACGGCAAATTGAAGGTGATCGTAATGCGGACTCAGCGCCCAGGAGTTAAGTATATAAATGAATGAACCAAGAACGGTTCAAGGTCACCAAACAAGGAGACTGCCGCATGTTTGCAGCACGCCGTCAACCGCTCGGCCAATAGTCTTGATTCTTGAACTAGTTAAAATTACAAACCGACGGAAGCTAGCTACGATCCACGGGCGTACTACATCTAACATATTCACTAGCAGCCCACCAGCACAGACGACATGAGCGCTTGAACAGTCGGGGTGGAAACGTTTTATCTCCTTTCCCGGTCGCCACACCTCGGGCCAGAATCCATATTGTGAAACAATAAGTGCCAATTCATAGATTATAATTGAACTAGCAAGCCAAAATACCTAGGTTATCATCTACTATGTACAAACCATGTTGTGCCATTCAATTATTCCTAGTTCTGTCTCACGGTACTTCAGCAATCTCCTTTGCTGCAAAGTGCAACGTCCACGATGACAACAAGCGCTTCGCGTTGACCGTCTCTCCATCGAGCCTGAATGGCATATCAGTGACACGAGGTTGCAAGAACTCATAACCACCACTTACC
The DNA here is from genome assembly GCA_016695475.1 of Suillus decipiens. Taxonomy (NCBI): domain Eukaryota; kingdom Fungi; phylum Basidiomycota; class Agaricomycetes; order Boletales; family Suillaceae; genus Suillus; species Suillus decipiens. Next base: position 684,987 of record MU172925.1, on the reverse strand, counting down.
CAGGCGTACCATATGTCAATGGCGTCATGTATAGGAACATCAAGAACATGATGAATGAGAACACGCCCACCACCACAGGCCCTTTCATGCCAAGATCAGCGTACTCCGATTTGCGCAATTTTGTCCATCGTCCTACGATACTAATCGGGTAATTGACCGTATCCGAAAGGATGAAGCTTAGAACAGAGCCGGCAAGGAGTGCAGACGCAAGATGCGATGGGAGGTAGTGGTGGATGAAAAGCTGTCGACTCATAAGGAAGAAGGGAAGGTAGTGCATGGCCCAGATCAGAAGGAAGAATCCAGCAGAGTTCCATAGGCGGCCACGGGCAGCTAAACAAAAAGTCATTTATTATTCGCTCGAAGCAGGTGTCTACCAACCTTCTGGAATGGGTTCAATGCCACGACGACGGGCAAGCAGGTCAGCACCCATGATACCAACGTAGATAGACAGCGCAATGACACACGTCCACCAGCCAACGATATTACCGATAAGATAGATCTGTTTTTGAGCTTCGTTTTCTGTCCAGAAACTGATCCCGCTGATGAGGAAAGGCCAGTTGATCGGACCGCTAGCATAGGGGTGTGATGAAGTGAGTCCCGCATTGTGCTGGAGCATTAACAACTGTAGCTCAGCAAACTTCCTGAAGAAGCTGAGTTTCTTAGGTTCCTTCGGGACTTGTTCGTCAGAGAGACCTTCAGGACCTAATTAAAGGGTCATTATAACCAAATCCAATGTGTGACACAATCTACTAACTTTCAGTCGAGATCACTTGGTCGACAAACCAAGTAGCGCTCTTCTCCGTGGGGTTCTTGTTACCGTTGATCTCCTGTTGGTTGAAAGCCCATTCCGGTAGCTGTTTAGAATGGGTCCACATGGACACCCTAGTGGGACCATGGACAAGTCTGAAGTGGCTCGATTTGCTCTTCCATGGATCTTCAGAGTTGGCATCAATAATGTTCAAGTAGAACAGGGTATCATTGTGTCGTGAGTGATCATCCTTGGGCCATGTAGTGAATTCCTGGTTTGTTGGCATAAGAGGGGAAGCGACGTCGTGGGTAAGCAACAGCGTTTGTGTATTGACGTGCAAAAGTTGAATGACATCATCGTGGTGGACAATGCGACCACGGCCAGCCTCAGGAAGAGCTTTTGTGGGGATGATCTGCCAGTGGTTGTTAACATCATCATGTCCATAGCCGGTGACCTGTTGTCCTTGACTACTGATGCGACCATCGTCGTACTGCAAAGGGTAGTGGTCGGGATGCGAGTGCAAGTAAACCTTTGTGTCCTTGTGTTTCATTGTGACGACGTCGTAGTAACGAAGCTCTGCATCGAGGTTTAGTTGAAAGGAAGACTCAGCGCAATTTGCTCCATACCTTGGCTATTCATTAGTAGTTCATTGCCAATGAGAGTCTCCTGGAATGCGGGGCTCATGAAAGAATCACCGGTTCCAGAACGTGTAAGAACGGCAAAATGCACGTAGAAAAATGATAGATAAATGATGAACGGGACGACGATGAGGCCTATTGCCCTTGCCATAAAGTGCTTCCAGAAATGTTCCTTGAGATAGCGGTAAGCGACATGCACAGGACGTTGAGGAGATGAGCCTACCATTGTAAATCCTTTCTTGTGGTCCAAGATATCCCACAGGTCAACTAGAACAGCGATGCCAATAGTAGCTACAGTCAGGATACCGTTTACTTTTGCGCCCCAGGTGCAAGCCATGAAGAAGCCGGTGGCGATCAACCAGCTCCACCATTCAACGGTGAATTCCCTAGGATGAAGAACGTGTGAAGTCACGATATCTCAGGAAACAGTCATGGCGTACCAGTAGCGGAGTTTGCGGAAACGGACATATGAATAAATTGTAAGTGACATGAAGAAGATCAATGTCGCGTCCAAGAGAATCAACCGCGACTGTGCAATGTGAGCATTGTCTGTAGAGAGGTGTTAGACACAGACATAGTAGTTTTAATGAGTTTACGCTTACCAAAGAGAATAATACAGGCGGAAAAGGCAGCGATGATAGTAGAATAGCCAGTTTCCTTCATTATTGCATACACCACGGGGATTGTAAGACTTCCGAGAATCGCGGGTAAAGCGCGCATGCCGACATATGGTACATGATTATCAGTGTAGCTATCCCCGATATTCTCGAATGTAAAATGACCGTCAAACCCAACGAACCAACCAGCGAGTCCGAACAATAGTTTCGCGAAAGGGGGGTGCACATCGAAATAGTACTCGCGAGTGATATAAAAAGAGGCAAACTTCCCAAAGTGCACCTCATCAAAGCTATGTGCGTGTCAGACTAGGGACCAGAACCAGGAACTACAAATTGGCACTTACACGACTTGATCTGGTTGATTTATTTTGTAGAAACGAAGTGCAAATGCTATCGCCGTCAGCACGCCCACCGTCGCAGCACTTGCTTGTGGAGTGTCTAAAACTCGTTCGGATGCACTGCGGGAGTTCTGTATAACGAGAAAAAATTGGATATTAAAGAATGGAGCAGCGAGTAACTTACAGGATTTTGGTATATAGCGTGTACGTGGTCGTCTTCATCCTGGTCGTAGTTACCGGCAGTTGGGGCAGAGGCGACCTTAATTCTCTGACGTGGTTTTGAAGGGCCCGACATCGCGATGGAAGGGGTTGAAATGTTGACACGAACGTCTTGACGACTGTCAACTTCAAGAAGAGTCTGAGTTATGGCGCAGCCACAGTTGTCACGTGTACGTTTAAATTAGTGAGGAAACTAAAACTTGTTATCAGCTTTCATGGACGACTGATTTCTTCTCATTTGGATACTATAATCAAGGGTTACTTTTTTGTGCATGTTTCCCTTGGTGTTTAGTGTCGGGTATCAGTATGTTGATACAATGGAATGGTTCAGATAGTTGTCAATTTTAATGTAATTTAGATGACATAAATTGCTTGAGATCTCATCACAAGTCCCCAAGAAACTGCATTCAGTGTGTACAATGTAGAGTAGCGACCGAATTTGGAGATATTGTAGATATGGGGAAGAAACAACACCACTGAATACCCAACCGAGGCAATCGATGTGACTACTAGAACACCTGCCAGCCAGTACCCTTGCAGAATGTCTGAATCCAGCACTGATATTCAAGGTTCGGCCGCTGTTCCTTTACTCGTGGCGTGAATAACGCGGAGCCACAAGTTCGTTAAATGGTGGTAAAATGGTGAACCCAGAATCGACGCCAAATGACAAGCACCAAGGAAAGCAAAAGTTATGCTCAGATAAAGTTGGACAGCTTTGGAGTCAGATTTAAACCCCGTAAGCACGACGGCTGGAACTATGTAAGTCGCGACCACACATTACGAGGTGAAGTACTCACCCATGAGTAAGAGCACCACTGATATGCCAAAGATAATGATCGGCACTGCCAAACCCAGGAGGTGCCAGAATATTCTCCAGCGCCTCTCAGTTATGATCTGTGATGAGGTTAGCTTTGACATGCACGCCACCCTGACAGTAGCAATGGACAATACGTACTTTTGCAGCACTACGTTTTTGAAAAATAAATCCAGAGGCAGATACTTTCAGCTGGAACAATAGCCCAAACAATGAAAAGACAAGCGACTCTGCCAAACAAGCGTAAGATGCGTGAGATGTGTAGTCGACATCGTTAAGTGGTGGATTTGTGGAAATAAAAATTGCTGTAGTAGTAAGCACGAGTCCTTGCTGCACAAGAACACATCAATGCGACAATTTGAATGACGCTCATCATCAACTTACCACGATGCTCACTTGATTGAGCTGGGTCAGATATTGGCTATGCAGCTCTTCCCAATTGTTTTCTTCTCTCAAGAGGTCGTGCAACCAGTGTAGGTCTCCACGCCAGGTGAATATGAAGCAGCATAATTTGAAGATACGCCGCGAAATAAAGGATTCTGGGGCCTTCCATTTGCTTGGAAATTCATGGAAAAAGTCCTCATCTGGGGCAGGGCGTGGTTGTGATGACTGTGAGCATCCACTGACAACTCGAGTTTTCTGACTTGGGCTAGACATCAGCAGGTAACCGACTTATCTGAGTCAGAAATAATTGCAAGTATATATAGGCAACGTAAAGGGTTTACGCTGCCTCATGTTGACCGCACCTGAGATCTGATGTGGCACAATGCCACTTCATTTCAGTCTTGCAGCACAGAAATTTGAATGCACGTGTAGTAACGTACCATGCGCAGTCGAAAGCTGTTCGGCGCCAAATAGATGAGTTCGGACAAGGTAATCACTAACAAGATAGTTGATTTAGGCATGAGTGTGGAGGCCAGGTATACGCTGTAAAATGTGCCATAGTACTTTTGGGATATTATTGTTGTCAGAGGTGCAGCCATAAATCATTGCGAGTCTCATCAAGTGACGACTCATGAAAAGAAATCGCGGTAATGAGCTTCAATTTTCCACATGATGAGGATTCTTGTCAAGCAGATAAGCCTGGAGACGATTGGCGCTCATAATGCTCATTGATTATATTTAGTTATTTGTACATGTTTACGTAAGAAGTCAGCTGAATTCGGCCTAGAATAGGCAGAAATTTGATCCTTGATTGAATGGGCTTGCACGAGTTCTACGGCAGTATCATATATATGGCTTCACAGCATCATGATGCTGCCCTAAATGTTTCTGAATAGGCGGGCAACGTTTCAGAGCTTATTGACATCACCTATAGGGATTGCTGACTTCCTCGGAAGTGCCCACTAGAAGATTTTCTGGGACAAGAATTTTGAAAGTCACGCCAAACTGAACACTCGGTCTCCAGAATGTGAATGTGATCGAAATTCTAACGAGTTACACGAGTGAAGGGATGAAAAAAACAGCGAAAAGGCATGCTGATGCAGCGTGTACATTCAGAGGTATGCCTATCCCATTGGCAGCCTTCCACAAATTTTGGACATAGCGCTTACCATTCCGGGATCTCATACATAACCGGACGGAGTCGATCATAACATAATGCTGGACTTTCCATTTCCTACCGATCTTCTTGACACTGGTCTACCCAACAATTGTATATCACCAGAAGACGAGACGCTGTGATACAACCTGTGTGACATATATCACTACTCTTCAGGGGATTGAACTCCATATCACGGATACTTGTTGAAATACATTAATTTAACAATAGCGTTCATCACCAGTCTCATCGTAAAACGTCGGTTTCTAGATCCATACTTGCACAATTTACTGCATTTGGTAGTGCGGGTCAACTTTCGCTTGCAAGTTTGACCACTATGCTCGCTGGACGTGCCCAACCAACTCCAAAAGCAGATCCTCTATGCGTTTTTGCCTCTCTTCCATCCGCTTCATACGCTCGAGCCATTGAACCATACTTCTGTCCTCAAAACTGGTTTCCTCCGCCTCTTCGGCAGTTTCTGGTTGGATTCTCTGCTGTGGGCTGGAGGAGAGTAATCCTGGACCATCCAAGATGTCGGGACGCGTATCAATCACGGGCCAAGATGGTGCGTGCTGAGCAATAGGTATGGGATCGGGATGCCTCACAGATGCTATCCTACGGCTGGCCGGGCCATAGCTTACGATGGGTGCTGGTGTGGATCGCGGAGTTCCCTCCTTTGTGTCGTCATCGACATCGTCCATCAGTAAAGGTTGGAAAACCTGTGCCAGTGGGCTGATGCCTTGTGTAATATCAGCGCGAGTCATCTGTGAGCTGACCCGTCGACGAAGAGCAGAGGCACCAGATGACTGGGATGCCTGGTGCGACAGAGGCCCGAATTGTTGTGGCAACGGCGGCCGGGTATGTGTTGGTGTCAGTTCAGGTTGTGATCGAGGCAGAGGTAGTACTAGCTGGGATTGCGGCTCCTTGGGAGACCGAGCAGGACGAAGTGAAATATGGTGGTCTGACTTTCGAGATGGACGCCGTTGAGCCATGGCGCCTGTTGGAGGAAGTTCACCGTACTCCCGGGTTTCTAATGCGCTATTGTCCATTTCTTCTTCCACTTCGAAGATCTAACAAAAATGTCAGATAAGTCCAACGTGGCCGAGAAAAGCTCCCTCACGACGTCAATGGTGCTCCCTGAACCTACCAACCCCTCGAAGAACGCTGCAATGACGTTCAGGTTTGAAAAGAAATGTATTTCGTCTATAAAAATAACGGAACTTACACATCCGCTTTAATGGACGTGGCAACGCATCCAAAACCTTCTCCGCCGCAGAAGTGATCGTTTCATAGAAGCCATTCGAGCCGGTCTTCTTGGATTGGCCTTGATAGAAGGTCATAAAGAGAGAGAAAATAGCCGCTCTAATGACTCACGTTCGTACAAAGCAATGATGAGCAAGATCGGAAAATTTGTGGCCCTGAACCAAGCATTCAGCGGAATTTAGTGGAAGGTGTACAACGGTAGATGATCACAAACCTAATCATGAAGACGTTGACCTAGATTCTATTCAAATGGCTGGTTCCAATATACGGGCTGCGGGACTCACTTTATGGAACCACCTCGGAGACAGTACATAGCTTGAAGGAAGCAGAATGCAAAGAGCCAGCAGGTTGACTGGAGGCTGGTACGAAAATAACGAGTCAGCCTTGACACTAGATGCGAGATGTCAATAAGCACACAAGCACAACTTTATACCGCTTACCCCTCAATCGTCGATACCGCTCTTCTGAACATCGCCTGTGTTAGAAGTGGAATCAATAATCTGTATATGGTTGTGCTGTGAGAATGTTACCTCCGCTGCGGCATCCTCGTTGATCCTTGCGAAGGTATTTGAGAGAATCTATGTCAATGTGTTGGTATATCAACGACTCAAGCTTCTTTGTAAGCTTACAGAAACGAGGACTGGGGAATATGTTAGCAAACAGTATACATGAGCGACGGATATAGCTCACCGGTCAGCAACAGTGTATTGCTTAAACATGCATAAGTGATCATAAGAATAGGTCCGAACACGATGTCAAATTCAACTGACAGCATAAATCAATTATCGTATGTCAGCACCAGAAGAGCGAGAGCTTACAAGCTTTGTCAAAGCCACTAGCATCGAGACCAAACCACAATTCAAGCATCCACCATGCAATTGTCCTACAGCACATTACTGACTATTGTGATATTCAACAGCTGCATACTTACCCTGCTGAATACCTGATGAAAAACGGTCAATATGCTTAGCCATCCCACATGTAATGGTACAGACCGAGCGTGATTCCGGCTCAACCTGGAGAAGTCAAAATGAACAGAGGAATGACGTCATAAAGATCGCTGCACCCACGTCCAGAGAGCATACAAGAACCCACAAAAGCAGAATACGGCGATCAGCATAAGAGCAACAAACTGCATCATCATCGCACGGAGCGACAAAACCATCAAGTTATTCCTGAATGTTACGAAGGCGAGCCTAAATAATATATGTCAATTTCCCTAGGGTAACTAATGATATTAAGTAGTACCTTGGAAACATCAGGCATGCAATTATGGCCAGAAAGTCTACTCCAAGGTCCTGGGCCCAATGTTCTGCGGATACAGTCTGTTATCTAGGACGAGTGCGATTGACAGCATATTGACCCACTGTGCCCATAAACGCCATACAGTCTGAAGAAAGCATAGACGCAGTATGTCGTCACTAAAGAGGACTGTGAGTAAGTCATATAGTATCTTATCAGTCAGTCTACCAAATGCTAAATCGAAGCCATTCTTTACAAGCCGTCAACCAGATGAGATCTCATCATGTAGTGATTTTGCTCACCCAAGTGCCCTTAAAATAAACTGCAGTCGCATGAGTGCGTCTGCTCGAACTTGTAAGCGCAAAAATCTACCTGTGATTCCATGCTCCTGTATGGTTGCAAGCTTTTCCAGCGTGAAACCAAGGCCATATATCATAAACAATGTTTCAGAGATATTGATCCTCGAGGGTTCGTTTGATTCAATAGCGACCACAAAAAGAATGAATAAGACAAGAAAGCTAACAGGAACTCGATTTAGCGAGAAAAAACACATATATTGTGCCTTACTTGAAGTAGTCCAAGACAGATCGGATAGCAGGGACTTTGAGCCTGTAACAAATGAGTTTCAATTCGTGACAAAGAGGTATTGCACACCGGTAGTGGTCCAACAAAGGTGCCTTGTGTGGATCATAGAAATGAATCGGCTTGTGTTTATACGTCTGCATCGTAATTCAGGGCTAGTGAAGCATGTCGAAGTACGATGGCTTACATCGGACAATATCGAATGACTACTTTCCGCCTGATAGACGCATTTGCCACTAAGCAGGAACATGTCAGCACATAGAAAAACGCTTAAAATGGACGACATACATCCAGATGCCATCAATGACTTTTTGACACGGGGAACTTTTGATGAAGCGCCTTGCCCTGCTTATGATGGCCATCTCAATTGCATTTCCAACGCGTTCCTCGAGATCGTCATCCCGTTCCTCCCTTGCTGTTTCGACTATATGAGGATCAGCACCTGACCAGACTTGCCATTTAGTCGTCAGGACAAGTGCCATGTTCAGCATACTGCTTCCGTTATCTCTTAGGCAACGAATAGCGAGTATCTCACATAGCATGGCGCGTGAGTAGGACAGCGGTCCCGTGGTCAAGTTTTTCTGGTCACGTATGAAATAGACACGGTTGAGGAGGAAACAAAACACGACGGATTTGTTTCCAGCCCGCTGGATAGCGTTATATTTCTCCTCTAGGGGACGAACGAGAGTGTAGGTCAAATCAGGTCCAGTTAACTATCCCCGTCCAAGTTAGAACCTAGTCCACAGTAGAAGAAACTGAACACTGACCGCCTCTAGCGTCAGGGGTGTATCTGTACACATCGTCAGTACGGCGCTATAGCACTCGATTTGACTTGCCTATGTAGTGCTGTTATCATATAAGTATTAGCAAAGATTTCGACGAGGCTGGAAGGTATAAAAAAGCATACTATGACGTCCTATAGTGCAAATGTTAGTAGACTCCTCTATAGAGATGCGTTGATGCACACCCTACGGATCATATGGATAATGGGCCAGACGACGACATCTTCATGAAGCAATGACTGCGTTTCCGGCTGAGCTTCTGCCATTGTCTGATGTTAACTTGACATGTGGGTGCCAAGTGAAGGTCGTTCATCAACAAAACTCCCCAAATGTCACAACACGTGACACTACCTGATTAGGAATCGTCAAGTATTTATGACTGCATCATCGAGTTGGACTATACCTTGTGTGCCTTCGGCACAGGAAGCTAAAAAGGCACCTGACTTAATTTTGGCATGGGTTTCCTGAAATTAGGATACAGCTGAGGCAGGAAGCACTTCACTGCTCCTTTTTGGCTTCCTGGCCTCAGCTGCATCCTAATTTCAGAAAACCCATGCCAAAATTAAGTCAGGTGCAAGGCACTCCTTTTTTGGCTACGCTTAGTGCTGGGGGCAAAACTACTTTCGGCCGAGTTTTGACCAAGTGCTGGCACAACTGGCACTTGGCGCATCGGCATAACTTGGCGAAACTCCCAGGCGCACTGCATCAACGTGACAACGATTCATGATAATTCATAATGATACTACTGATTATTACATTGACGAGACACCTTTCATAGTTAACAGAGACTGCACATCCCAAGATATATTATCCTTCAAGTCAAATCCCACCTGCTGAACATCGTCTTCGAAAGCCGCAGGCATAATTCCTTTGTCAACCTGTTCCAGCTCCGCAAGGTCATACACCTTTCCCGCCAAGATCTCGTACCCTTCCAGCTGGGGATCAATAACCGATGGTAATCCTGTAATGCGTTGCTCAATCTCGTCAAAGGCAGCTGCAACCTCATCCTCTGTTAAGCTTTCAGGCCCCTCCAGCTCGTCGTCAGCCTGACTCTGGCTTACCAAAGGAGGTGTCCATGCGAAATTTGTGTCGAGATTCATTGCCAGGTCCGTGTCAATGCCACCATTTTTCTGAGTGTACATGTGTGCATGTTTTCGACGGACTGGTTGGCCAGCGGCAGGTGCACGCTGGTGGACATGATAGGAATAGTTGTTGCGAAGTTTTCCGAGGGTCTCGAAAGTGCGAACTGTTAAGTTGCAATGTTTGACATTCTGGATTCCACCAAGATCCGAAAATAGTCGTTCGTAAGACTCTGCGAGCTTGATTGCGGACAGATGGTGGAGCATCCGGGCACTCTTTGGGGTTTGTGAGAAGTAAGAGACAGCGGTTATCTCGGCCTTCAATGCGTTGACCACTGCCACTGGTTGAAGTACAATAGTTGTACTTCCAGAATTTTCGACGGGACTTATTTATCAACTCGTTCGAGTTCCTTGAAGTTATCATTCAGGATTTTGGCTGGTGGGCGGCCACCTGCATGTTTTTTGGTAGGCATTTTGAGACGAGTCCCAAGTGCAGCCTGAGGATGGTGCAAATAATATGGTTCAACTTGAACAAATGGTAAAAAACCATGGTAATATTGTTACTGTGATCTAATAAGTGGATTGATGGTGAATCTGTGAAGCAATACTTGTCCAAGTTGGCAGTGACATAATATTTAACCTTTATAACGCTTGGTGCCTAATTTGGTCACCAAGGGTTATAGCCCATGGTCCCATGGTTTTCCCTACACCAGCAATACCACCAGAGGTATCTCGACACTTTACCTTGGTCCAGACATTGATCTACAGTAAGCAACAAAACCATTGCAATGTTTGCATGATTTTGATTGTTTGAGCTATATCATTGCAGGCTTAGCTGCTATAAAAATGTTGATGAGAGCATTATTGTAGCCCTACATCCAGGCTACATTAGTCATGCTATATACGAGGTGTGAAACAATTTCCTTAAAAAGATATAAGCTATTTATAACAGGGTATGCATTGCAACAGTTTTGTTGCTGATATTTTTAAATACAAAAATACTATCAATAGACATCAGTTATGTTGTTGAGTATGTCTTATAGTGTCATGTGACTTGTAAATTGATCAACATAATATAAACAAAGCCAAACATTCAACTTTTTCAACATTCATCATCATAAAAGCCCTCTCTGCTGAAACAACCAACCAAATCCTCTTTCACCTTGATTTAAACCAATCTACAAGGGATATCGATATCTCACATGCTACTGGTGTACACTACAGTACCATTAGTAGAATTCGCTCTAAACTTTATCCTGACCTTCAAAAGTCCTCTGGTGGTCATCTGTCATATCCCATACATCTGATCTGATCTGATCGATTCTACTTCTGTTCAGACCATGTATCCAATCTGGATCATCCATCCAAAACCTCTAGCTTCTCATGTTCTAAGTCCACTGTGCATACTTGTTTCTATCCCCTTTCGGTGATTCACCTATACTGGTATCCTGGCTATGTATATTCCTGATCTGTTACCTGTGCTTCATATCCAACTCGCATTTACTGATCCACTGTGCATTTACTAATAGACTTCTGTTATACTTTGTACATAGCCCCCTGGTCCCAGACTCGCTGATTATACGTGCTAGCTACCTACAGTATATAAACTGCATGTACAACTCTATAGAACCTTAGTTTGAATATCATCTTAGATTCTGCTCATTCCGTTCCTCCGAACTTCAGCCTCTTCTAGCTCTAGTATCTTCCGAGACTTAGGATTGATTCCTAAAGTCTACACTTCCGACTCTACCTTCGGTAGTCCATATCTGTTAGTTTCTAGTTTGGACCTTGTCCAATACTAGTCTTATATCTTGAATCCATCCATACGCTCCAGATACCCTTCGGATGTACTCTTTCTATCCATACATTCTGGATACCTTTCAGATGTATCATATCTGATACCTTCGGACCTGTCATATACCGGATTCTACACTCCACTTCCACTATAACATCCTGCTCAAATCCACATCCATCCAATCCCCACTCAATCCAGTTCATATATCTGATCCGAGACACTCGTCCGATCCAGATCTGATCCGAGACACTCATCCAATCCATATCTGATCCATATCCGATCCGTGTCCATATCCGATCTGTTGTAAAGTCTACAATCTAGCTAGTATGATAGTGAACTACCACCTAGGCTAGTATATATCAAAGTCTACCTAGCTGCTATACTCGCAAGGCAAGAACGTTTGACCCGAGGGGTTGCAGGTTAATATACTTCATCAAATGCTGCTATAAGACGTGTGATACTCTTATAAAGTGATCCCAATGCTAGCGGTAGCATTGCCACAGATAGCGCTACGTATTCCATGGATGCCGACGCTAAACGCCATGTGAAAGATAGATACAGATTGTACCGGTGATACCGATGATACCGTGAGGATCGCTAATGACGAGCATGGTGATAGCATATGCCAATAACTGTGATAGTGTGGTATGGCGAGGGACAACGAAGAGTGATAGCGAGATAGTGATGAAACCAATGATGCCGATTAGTGCCGGTGCTTAGTGAAGATAGCGGTAAGTGAAGTGTCGAGAGCGAAGACCATCAAAGGGTCTATTAGAGATATTTGGATCTCAAAGAAGATATATTTGCATATAGTGAGAGTGGTAGTGGTGCGGGAATTCTGTCTAATGAATGATATGATATTAGAAAAATGATTGTAAGTGACTTCTCCTGCCGCTGTATGGTAGAAGGGGAGTATCGAATGGAGGGGAAGTCAGCAGTCTTTTATCATACATCATAAGTACGCAGAATTGATAGGCGAGAGTAGTAGCGAGTATGCGAGATAGCCCTAGCAATATGTAATAGTGCTGCATGTGCTGCAGCATGTGTTCTACATGTAATAAAGCTTGCTGTGGGATCAGCAGCAGTAGATGGGAATGTACTACACACCAAATGGAACTAGCTGGCATGGCATGTGCATTCAATGGGCATTGGCTCGTGAAATGTGTCTTGGTACTGTGGTATGGTAGTCCGGCAAGGGCATGGTAACCTCGGTAACTGTATATATCGATAGCACTAGGGTTAGGGGTGGTCGCGCTATGCAGTATAGGGGCTAGATGATAATGGAAATGGACTCATGCAAGGCTAGCGCCAGCTAGACTGTCACACCATGTTCATATCTGAAACCATTTCCGTGCACCTGCGCATTACCCCTTTTAGGATATACCTGTGCCTTCGCCTCTTGGTCATCTCTGCCTTTGGCTATCAGTTATCTCTGCCTCCGTCTCAATAAGTTATTCTGTACAAGTTTTATCTCCGAGTTCATAGCCTGATGTTTTGCTGTACTTACTATTATGTTTCTGACATAGCCTCGGACTATGCTTACTTACCTTCCGGCATGCTACCTACAGTATATAAACTCGTAGTACAACTCCTGCAGACCTTAGTCTGATCATTGCTTATATCCTTACTTATCCTGCTGTCTATATAACTCCATTTCCATTCTCACTTGGGCTCCAGCCCTTGTAAGTCTCTGGCTCTGGACTATGGGAGTACTCCCTAGTCTGGAGCCTTGACTCTCTGTCATATAATCACTTTCAGACTTCATCCGATTGTAGTCCATCTTCCATTCCACCTTCGACTTTACCTGTGGTAGTCTTCCTCTGTTAGTTTCTACTTCAGACCTTGTCTGAAGTAGTCTATACTCTTTCTACTTCACATCCGGACCTACTCCTCTATAGTAGTCATACCATCTATCCATCTGTACATCCATCCATCCATCTATCCATCCATCCATACATCCATCCATCTATCTATCTATCCATCCGTCCATCTATCCATCTATCCATCTATCCATCTATCCATCTATCCATCTATCCATCTATCCATCTATCCATCTATCCATCTATCCATCCATCCATCCGTCTATCCATCCATCATCCATCTGACGCTCTGCTACTCCTACCTTTGGACGTCCAGACCACCTTTGGATCCTCATACCTCTGGACCTTCAGACCTTTGGACCCTTGGTCCTATGGTCCTATGGTCCTGTCCTATTCTATCCTTCATCCTATTGTGTAACATCCTTCACTTTTTCTACTCTGGACTTCATCCAAGTAGTCTTGTCATCATCCCCTATCATCCAGAAATAGTTCCGGTGCATTCCTGCACTCATCCGGAAGTCCTTTGGAGCTCTATTGGGCTATCCTACCCTAGAGTTCGTTCTGGACTACGTCCGGACTTCACCAGAACTCTCCTTAGGACTTCATCTGAAATTAAGGGGCAATACTCAGGTAAGGGGCACAGCGTATGAGCTGAGGCCAAAGCCCTTTATGATCCATTAACCCTCCAAGCACGTCTCTAACAGGACCTTCAGATCTGTCATGTGAACACTTCCAGATCTTCGGACATATATTACTCCTCTGAAATAAGGGGCAATACTTGGGAAAGGGGCACAGTGTATGAACTAAGGCCAAAGCCCTTCAGATCTCTTACCTATTGAGTATGGTCTTAACATCATCCTTCTATCCTTTCCTCTGATGTTTGACATGCTATCTGCTTAATCAGTACTGGAAAAGCTGAAAATGCCACTCAAGTTGCCAGAGCACTTCAGGACATCAAGAACCAGCTTATATACTCTCAGGCAACACATCATCACTTGAAGAAATCTGGGATGAAGGCTGTGGTCAAGCAAAAACACCCTCTTCTTGTTAAGTGTCATAGGAGAGAAAGATTAGACTTTGCTATCAGTCACCAGCACTGGACTGTGGATGACTGGAAAAGAGTCATATGGTCAGATGAAACTAAAATTAATCATTTGGGGTCAGATGGCAGGAAGTGGGCTTGGAAAAGGGCAGGAGAGGGCCTAAGTGATAGGCTAGTAGAGGGAACAGTGAAGTTTGGGGGAGGTTCAGTGATGATGTGGGGCTGTATGACTTGGGAGGGTGTAGAGTTGACCTGAAGGATTGATGGTAAGATGGATGCTGACCTTTACACTGGCATTTTGGAGGATAAACTTCAAGAAACACTCAACTATTATGACAAGTCTCCTGCAGACATTGTCTTTCAGCAAGACAATGACCCCAAGCATACCAGTAAGAAGGCCAAAAAGTGGTTTGAGGATCATGGATATGAGGTCATAATATGGCCTGCACAGTCTCCTGACCTCAATCCAATTGAACATCTATGGTTTATCTTGAAAAGGAGGCTTGCAGAGTACCCCAATCCACCAAATGGAATGACAGAGCTTTGGGAGTGTATAGAGAGGTAATGGGAGCAGATTGATGCAGCCACATGTCAGAATCTCATAGAAAGCATGCCAAGGAGGGTTGAGGCAGTGATTAAAGCCAAGGGAGGATACACTACCTACTAATAATTAACAATGTTTATATCTAGAATCATCAGCAACAAAACTGTTGCAATGCATACCCTGTTATAAATAGCTTATATCTTTCTAAGGAAATTGTTTCACATCTCGTATATAGCATGACTATTGTAGCCTGGATGTAGAGCTACAATAATGCTCTCATCAACATTTTCATAGCTGCTAACCCTGCAATGATATAGCTCAAATAATCAAAATCATGCAAACATTGCAACAGTTTTGTTGCTTACTGTAAGTGTAGATTAAGTAGGTTAAGATAACATAGATCATTTAGATAAGATGATGACATAGGTCACACTGACACATTACTGACATCATTTGGAAGCCTCTGGATGTTGCCATAACTGCAAACTCCTCCCAAACATGCAGGAATTCAGACCCAAAAACCTTCGTGCTCATCATTCACCACAGCTTACTGTATGTGAATACATTCATGAAAAATGAATCAGAAATAATAAGGAAAAAACATGTAAACAAATGAACTCATTCAAATTTGGATTGCGCACTGATTTCTGAGTAGAGAGGAAACAAGCCTAGTATTCTTGCAGCTGTGCTAGTGCTTAGTCAGCCATGCACCAGACCAGTTTGGTGCAGGTCAACGTCTTTCAATATTTTTCATTTCAAAGTCACTGAAGTCAGTACAGAGTGTAACATATGTTTGGCAATTCACCAGTGTATTGAAGAACCTGCCAATGCTGCACTTATACATTGTGGCCTCTTAGGCTGGTCGCCAGTTGAACCCTCAGTAGCCATTGAACTTTGCACCCTTGAACTCTACCACAGGCTTTGTTGTCACCACCTGTAATTAAGCACACAAGCTATGACCAGGGCTTTGTGTGATATCCATGATGTAAGTCTGTCATTTCTTAGTTTGGTGTATCAAAAACACTGATATTATGTTAGGTAAACTATCACACATGCTATCGTGATCAATTTTTGATTGCATTTAATGGGTATCTGTGTATCCTTCAACACATTCACTCCAAAGTCAACCAAGCCCTCAGCCATGGTATCAAGGATTGGCATACTCAAAATATGTGTCCTTGCTGCACATATGAAGTACATTATTTACTTAATCCCACATGGCAGCCAGATGACCAAATTTTTAAAATTAGAAGATGAAATACCTTTGAGTCTGAAAATTCTCATCAGTCATGACAGCAACAACTCTTCCAAATGTGTTGCTGGTGTTGGTTCTGCTGATGAATGTCAATTTAATAGCACCTACTTTCTATCATGTGAACAGGTTGACTGCTTCAAAGATGAGGTGCAACACTGACAATCCAATCATGATGTGGACCAATCATATGAGGATGATGAACATAAAGCCAAGACTGATGAAAACCTCACTTCCTGCCTGCAGTGGAAGAGCAGTGGTCCAGACTACAAGAAGACTGCTCTTGATATTTATGAGACCACTGGCATATTTGTATCTGCATGTTGTCATGGGTTTATTATCAAGGTGTGTGAGATGGTGAGAAGTGGGGAGCTGTAGGTACCATATTTCATTTGATGTTTGTTCATGCTAACATAATTTTAACATAGCACTAAATATCCACTTGTCATCATGGATGCCCTCATCGACCTCTATGGTCAAGACATTGGTGTTGGCTATGATGTCAGCTGTACATTTAGCAAGATCATGTGGGATAGCCCGCTTCTTGGCACCAAAGCCCATGATGCCTGAATCACATTTTGTGTCAGTGCATTCCATGGGTATGCTCACAGCCACCTTTGCCAGGTTCAACATCACCCTATGTACCTTATCAGCTTTGGTTTGGAGGACCTCAAGACTATGGAGCACATCTTCTCTGCATCAAATGCTGTCTCCTGTACAATACATTATGCAACCAAATACCACTGGACCCAGGCCCTTGATCTCCATTTTCAGCAGTGGGATGATGACAAGTACTGAGAATTAAGTAAGTTTTTTTTTTCATTCCATCAACTTCTGTGTCAGTACTTAATTTCTCAGGTAATTTTCTCATGAACAACTATGTGTAGGTGCAGGGTCTCATCAATGAGTATACTTGTGCCATGGACGCCCTCTCATCTAGCCTTGGACTTACTGAACATGACTTTGAGTGTTGGGTTGATGAAGAGTGCCAATTTCTTATGGACCTCAAGGAGGAACCATCAGACTGTGTTCTGTCTTGCTCATATGTGCAGGCATTGATTAATCATGAAAATGCCAAGTAAGCTCTCTACTTCCTTTTCTTCACAGGTTCTATAATTTTCTTGCAGCCAGAAATGGGAATGAACATCTGATGCCTTCAAACATGTGTTTAGTGCTGATGGAATTAATTACACTAGAGATGCTCATCAGATGTTGCATTTGGAGGCCAGACATCAAGCAGCCTTAGATGGTCTTATAGTTCACATGCACACTGTCAAAGACTTGGAGCAAATCCTTGGTATCTGAGAACAATGGACACAGGACAGCTCTGAGTATCAGTCTGCACTTGAACACATGTTCACAACTTCTGGTGTGTCCTTAATAGGTTACAACAACTTGTTGCTCAATGATTTCTCAAGCTTGCTAAGGCAAATATGGCTGGTACAGGTACATGATTTGCATTTGGGTGTCCATGTAGTATTCACATCTTGCAGGCTATAAACTTTGTGTCCATATTGGCAAGGCTATCAAGGCATGGAGCAAGGCAATTACTAGTGCTCTTCAATGAGTACAACAACCTTGCACCTTTGATGACTCCTCCTGCACTGTGCCTCAAGTGGAATGATATTGTGCACTACAGCCTTTTGTCAGAATTCAAACTCCTGAAACATTTGTATTCACAACAGGATATCTTGTGTAAGCCCTGGACAGTTCCAGGCAATCGTGAAGTAGCTGCCAAGTATTTCAAGCTCAAATGTGCTCATGAGGAGTTGCAGAGACTCAATGTAGAGATCTGCCGACTACACACATTCATCTATGATGAGGACACATTTTTAGCAGCACATGTTGAGTGTTTGGGTCTCATTGACTCAACATTGGCATGAGAAGTGGAAGAACTCAGAATGCAGCAACATCACATTAATTCAGTACACATTGCATGGCTTGATGCCATTGAGGCTATTCCTGGCTTTTCTGGTACTCCTGGTTGTGGCAATAGGCAAGGTGGCAGCACACCCAGCACAAGTGGCATCCTTGCTCATGTGGATGTGGCTCATGAAGATGAAGATGAAGATGAAGACAATATAGCAGCAGATGATGCCTGGAATGAGGATATGACACATCTTACAGATGTTCTGGAGGGAATTGTGCTGGATTAATTCTCATACATACATTCATATATACATTGTGTTAGTGTACTACATGCGAGAGTGTGATGTGGTTAGGGAAGAATGTACTAGAGCCTCAATGAAGACTCATACTGCAGTATGCTCAAAATTACCTGAATAATAAACATACCAACGAAGACTTGCACTGCAGAATTACTAATCATATCAACAAAGACTTGCACTGCAGTATACCTTGATGTATCAAACATGTGCAACTTTGCAAGTATCTACTTTGGTGAAGCCCCATTACATGTTGTTTGAGAGATGAACCTTAAGTGTACATTTGCTTGACTCATAGCTATTTAATGAAGTCACACCCCCATTCAGATAATGTCTTATGAACATGCTGTCTGCATTGCATTGGATTTTACATCCTTCACCCTACTACCCACTAGCATGCATGCACCCTATGCACCCCCTGTCATCTGTCAATGGGTGCAGACACAGCAAAATCAACCACAAAGCCATGATATTTATTGTCAACACTTTGCAAACTGCTGTGGAATTCATCATAACAAAGAGAATCTATCCTCCAATAAATGTTTGCATGAACACTTTTGCTTGAATAAAGATGATTGAGAGCTCACTTTTCATGAGGGCATGTCAGATATCAAGGACACAGTACAAACTAATAATTATTTGCATGACCTCATATGAACACTAAACTTCAATCAGGCTACAGGCATGGGACATATCGCAGATGTTCTTTTCATTGGGTTCAGTCTATACCCTGAATGGGATCCAAATTGCCCTCTGCATGCATCAGATGTTGAGCTTGATGTTGCGACAAGTCATTAATTTGAACAGCTTCCTCATTTAAATGCATCACTTTAAAATTACAGGACATCTTCATGCAAGAACTTAGTGTGGCTCATATCTGGAGTTTTTGAGAGAAGTTGAATCAAGTCATGCCAGGACCAGGCTATGTCCTTGACCCACTGACTCATCAGTTGATGACAGGCAATATCTATCTTGCAGATGGCCAGAGCATCCCAAATCTGTCTAGTTCAACACTGGCTGCAACACTGCAGCATCTGCCACATTTACAGTCAAGCAATTTAACACAATCAGCTCGTTCTCAGCCATCAACAGTATCACCATGTCATATAGTATCGCCATCATGCCCATACCCTCCTGTGCCAATAACTTCAACTCAGTATTATGCACCACATGTCATATTTATTGATTCAGACTTGTCCTCAGAGTCTGAGTCTGATGCTGAGTCTGATGGTTCTAATTGCCTGTCTCCTCTCACTTGCTAGTTCATGCCTGCTCATCAACCCACCATCACTCCTCCACCTGACCAGCTAACTGCTGCCTCTGCTCATAGTTTCACATCTACTCATCGATCCACTAATGCTTGTGAGCCCAGCTCAACTCGCCATGCAATTACCACTGCTCACATTGCTCAACAATCTGCCATTCATCATCCATCCTGGATTGTGACCCCTCCTGGGTCACCATCCATTACTGTCACTGGAGATGTACCACCCCCTGCATACTACATCAATCCTGATGTTTCTTTCTTCAATTTTATGCTGCCTGTGTGAGAGTTTCTTTGCAGATGACATGCATTGACTGCAATGCTATGTAAAGCTGATGCAACACTTGACTACAGTATGGACTGTTGGGTAACTTGTTTTCAAGAAGCAGTGAAACAACAACAACTCCACTGGATGGCAGAGAAAGTTGGGTCAGTGCTACCTAGCTGCTATAGCCTAGAGGACAGCGTTCGACCCATAGGGATCTCAATCTGGAGTAAGTCTAATAGTCAGTAAATACAAAGGGGTCATGAGTCCGAAGGTAAAATGGCAAGTCCAAGGGCAAAAATGCAATGTCTGATGTGCAGTATAAAGACTACAATCTAGCTAGTATGATAGTGAACTACCACCCATGCTAGTATATGTCAAAGTCTGCCTAGCTGCTATACTTGCAGAGCAAGAATGTTCTACCCCAGGGGTTGCCAGTGGATATACTTCATCAAGCACTAATGTGTGACATGTGATACTGCTATAAGATGTTGCCAGAGGTAGCGGTAGCATTGCCGCTGATAGCACTGCAAAAGCCATGAATGCTGATGCTAGAGCACACTGAGTATGATGGAAACCAATGATGCCAGTTGTTATGAACTGGGATAGTTCTGAACACGACTGCCTCAAACAAGGGGTATCGAGAGTCGTGGGTTCATAGTACTAACCAGATGAAGGCTTAGCACTGGTCAAGGTAAACAACGAAGACAGGCAGTTCCAGGAGAGAGGACTAGACTGGCTGAGTTGAATACATTCTACAACG